>PVJS01004639.1:0-43243 GCA_004027185.1 Glis glis
CAAAATAACATCATTTGCAAGAAAGTGGAAGGATCTGGAGAACATTATGTTAAGCGAGATCAGTCAATCACAAAAAAAGAAGGGACATATGTTTTCATTAATATGCGCAACCTAAGGAGTAGTAGGGTCACACAAGGGACTCTGGTTGATAATGGAGAACCCTCAGCGGAACAAGGGAAGTGGTACAAGGGAAGGGGGACGGCAAGAAAGAAGGGAAATAATGGAATTACTATCATAAATAATATGTACATGTGAAAATATACCAACATCATTCTTGGTACTTCATACGGGTGGGGGGACGTGGGGGGCACTAATAGCTGTGTGCATATATGTTAACATCAAATAGATATTCATTGCAATGTAAGACTCCAATGCACCAATAAAAGCACATTAAAAAATATCACATTACTTTAATAAATCTTTCAACTCTCCTACATATCAATATCATCTGGTCACACAGTACACCTAAAAATATCACCCAAAATTTTTATGTCCATTATATGTCTGTAATTTAGATAGCCTTTTGCTCTTGTATTAGTGTGAAATATTTACCTATCTTTGAAGAATATCAATTAAGTCTAATAAATTTTAAAGCTCTGTTCTAATTGGCTTATAAAGAAAATGTACATTTCTAAAAGTCCCATTAAATAAGAAAATTGAACTTCTAATATTTTAAATAAACTAGATATTAAAAATAATTCTTCTTAGCTGGGTGCAGTTGCACCTGCCTGTAATCTCAGCTACTCAGTAGTCTGAGGCAGGAGGATTGCAAGTTCAAGTACAGCCTGGTCAACTTAGTGAGACCATATTTCACAATACAATTTAAAAAGGGATGGGAATATAGCTCAGAGGTAGAGCACTTGCCTAGCATACATGAGTCCCAGGTTCAATCTCTGGTACCACAAAAAATAAAACAAATAAATAAATAAATAAATCATTCTTCTAAGACAACTCAAAATCACATTGTTAAGGCAAATCTTTAGCAAACTTGTCAAGTTTTATAATTTGGGCTTAATAAAAATACCTGCCCTCTGATTTTGCAAATGTTAAGTATAGTACAAGCACACATTTTATTCTACCTCGGTGTGTTTTTCTCAAATCTATCACATGACTGAACAAATAAGCTAACATAACATAATATTTAGATTATATAAAATGTAAATTTTATATAATCCAATTAAACTCAGCCATTATTCGGTAACCTTTATTTCAATAGTGAAGCTATATTTTGTAGTAAGTCTGCTTGAACAAAAGCAGATAGGTGGTAAAGTAGCAAAACATAAGAAGAGTGAGATGTAAACAGAGTACTTTTGTCTTCTATAATATTCACAATAATCACCAAAAATTGAATAGCAAAACCATTCGTCAAGATCCTGTGACAGAATCCTTTTTAAAGCTTGGCTTCTTTAGTGTACAAATTGATGTAGTTAGACAAAATGGCATCTAAAGGTCCTGTCAGCTCTAACTTTCAAAAAGACTGTGAGAACTGCTGTGAACTGGCCTCCTAGGGCTATGATGTTCATCACCATTACATGGCTGATTATTTTTTGTCTTTCACTAAGCATGTAAGGGCTTATTGATGTTCTGCTGACCTCACAAATTTTGGAAACAGAGTAGCAATTCAGCCCCAACTGAAAATTTCCAAGCACCCTTTTATCAGTCACAAAGAACATCAATAGCTGATCTCACTAACCAATCTGCTACGGGTGAACCCAACAAGCATATTACCACTCACATGCGAATCCAAAGTTAGGATTCTTCGGATCCCCTAAAAATTCTCAGGGGCAGTCTAAGAGGTAGGAATAAAATTAATGATAATAATAATAACGATAATAATAATAAAAGAACTGAAAAGGGACAGAAGATTTGTTGCTGGGTTCTCTCTTGCAAGAGAATTGAAAAGGCTAAGTATATAAGAAAATACATACTAAGTATATATAGATCAAGTATATAAGGAAAATAACATTCAGAACGGCAGTCAGTGAGGATCTATTCTTATATACTTGGGAACACACCCAGTTAAGCACCTTATTACCAAACAATGTCTTCACTGCAGGGACTTCCTGCAGATATTTTAAATATTTTAAGTAAATATTTAAAAAGACATTTTAAATCTACCCTTTCTCTAAAGAGCATAAACTCTCTTTTTAGTTTAACCCATGGTTAGGGTTGCACTAGATCTAATTAACACTTAACATGCCCATTTAATTGACCTTTTCAAGGCAGTAGTAATTCCTAAATCTTTCAGATCAACTTTCATATCTAGAAAATTATTCTTCCACATATATTCAAAATTATGTGTCTACAGACTTATTTCTGAATGAATTGCTTTAAAGATGCACTTTTATAAGATTTAAGTTTTATAAATTGTGAAAATTGTATCTGTTGACTTATATTATAAATTTGTAATATAATTGTAACAGTGATAAGATTGTTTCACCTCATTTCTTTAAGATAAAAGAAACAAACCTACTCAGGTAGCCAGCAAAAAATACTTATTTCTATTAAATTTTAAATTTGTATTGTTAAATATATATTATTCAACTTCAAAATGATAAATCTATAATACAACTTTCTAAATATTTTTCTATCTATATATCATGTAAAAATATTACATTATTTTGGTCACACTAAATATTTAAGGAACTATGAAGGCTATAACTTAAAATATAAATGGAATAAATTCATCCTGTAGTCTCTCATGCCCTGTCTTTTTAAGAAAATCAAGTTATAGATAAGAATTATTTCAAAATAAGAAAATATTGACAATTCAACTTCTAAATGTAAATGATTCAGATATTACTGTGACAAGGACAGAACTGATCACTTATTTATAGCAGTTATACTTACTTCCAAGCAGACAGAAATAATGAGCATATTCAACAGAGATTTAGTATTATCAGTTTTATCCATTCAACACATATTTATTTAGCTCCTAATATTTACTAAGCCCTTATCAGTAATTATTTGATTCTTATTCCTACAACACTTTTGCATAGTAACAGTTAACATATATTGAATGTTTATGTTGGCAACTGATCTAAGGGCTTTACATAGAATATCTCATTTAATCCTCACAATGACATTATGAGATGAGTATCAGGTTTTCCTGATGGGGAATTTTTTTATGTTTCCAAATATAAGTTCCACTGGTAAAATTATAAAAATATGTTAAAACTATAAACATCCAGGTGCTATTATTTTCCATGTGAAAGCTTCTTCCCTAATCTAATTGGTAACTTTAAAAGATCTCTTCCACATATTCTCCACAGATGCTCTTTCTTTCTTCTCAGTTAATCAAGAAAAAATCATTACAGCTACGAATGGGTAGTAGTACTAGCAGTGGCAATAGTATTAATAATCATAATATTTCAGTGTTAATTTTTTAATTATATGGTCCCAACCTGGTCTCCAAAGTCCTCTGGGAATTTCCACAATACCATAGGATCTGCAAAGAATTGACACATATCATTAAAAAGAGCCAAAGGAAGACATTTAAAGCAACAGTCTTACTAAAATACTCTTAAAACTACCAAGGCTACTTTAATTATAAATTTGAAGTTTTCCTTTAAACACTGTTGATCAGGTTCACGTCTCTTGCTTTATCAAGTTAAATATTTTGATCTTTTAAGGGTTTTAATGACCTTTGAAATACAATCAAATGAAATTAATAACTTGGTCAGGGCATAAAAATCGATTTTAGCAACTCACTTTCTTATCTACATATATTAGATTTTAAGACTCTGAGCAATGAATTTTCAATGTTATCTGTACTTACAAAAATACTGCTTTTAACATGAAAATACAAATATAAATGTGGTAAATATGTAATCAAATATATTATATCCCTCAGAGACTAAACCAATATATGACCTTAAATTTCCATTTAAAAATCCCAATTAAGAATGAATAACAACCATAATAATGTTTGCTTTACATCAGTTTTTGAATCTCTATAAATAATTTTAAAATAGATAAATTGGTAGATATGTATAAGGCAGCTTATTTAAAATACAATAGAAATTTGCAGCATATTTTAGATAATTTTTCATTATATTATATCTAGAAATGTGTGTATATACACATATAGAGACACTGTTTTAGAAATATTCACACCAGTTGTACATTTTCACTCTTTCTGATACTATTTCCTACTTAGTATAATAAAATGAAGCTCTCTTTTAATTAACACTAGCAAATATTTTGGTCATGTTCTTACTTTTTAACTCTGTCAAAAACAAACTTCTAAATATTTCTAATCTATTTTAGATGTATTTCCTATATTTAGGATGAATTATTATTACTGGAAAAAAACTTTTAAAAGTCCACAATAAAACTAATAATATGAGTAACAGCAATTTGACAGGGCTTGAACTCTTGACCTCCATCCACCCCAAGTAAAAGGACTTGGTGAGTCAAAGATATCACCTTATGTATCTAATCAGTGGAAAATTACAACTCTAATCCATTGTTTCCACTATTTCCATAGTGCTTTATAAAAAATACAGTCCAAGGATGAATAATTTTCTAAGTGTTAATTCCAAAGCTCAGTAAATGCCTGTCAGCATTTTTAGAATGAGCTGGCTCCTCCTGTATTTTCACTTAAGCTCAACAGAATTTTTTTCAAGTATGTTAACTTAAAAAAGAAAGAAAGCATGCTTTTCACAATTCAACGTTTTACTTATTAAGGAACAAAAACATTGCCACATGAATTAATATAAATAAATCATTTAAAATATCTTATATAGAAATAATACATTACAAATTTATGAAGGCAGCATCAAATGATTATATCCTCATACATTTCTGAAATGGATGTGAAGTGCATTTTAGATCACCTAAAAATCCTCAGACACTAATGTCCTAGAGATAATTGTGTTGACAACTGGAGAAAATGTGTGTGTGTGTGTGTGTGTGTGTGTGTGTGTGAGAGAGAGAGAGAGAGAGAGAGAGTTTTACCAAAATGATAGCTATTAAGATTTGAATCTCAAATACAAAAGTGTATAATAGTATCTTTATGAAATATTAAACAAAATTTATGATGTTGACAATAACCAATGGCCATATAAACAAATCATCATGCAAAATGTGGACTAGTCCTTTCTCATAAATAATGGAATTAAGGGTTTCAATATGAATATTTAATATTTCACTTTTCAACAAGTTTACATCTACAACTTGAGAAAATGTCTGTGGAAGTTTCCCATGCCTATGTATCAAAATGAAGATATTTATCTTGTTATAACAGTCCATACAATGGGCCTTCATTGTTTTCAGCATTTAGCTACTAAGTAGGTTTGCTGCTTCACCTTTCACTCATCTGTTACTCCATCACTTATTTTTCTATACTATTTTTTTTCACAGAGGGAGAATATGTGTGTACATGGAAATAACTTCTATTGAGTTAACCACCTAGTAGAAAATACCAATTGCTTTTCGTTAAATAAATGTTATCCTTCAGCACTCGAAACTTTAGTAGAATCATGTACATCCATATTTTGAAATGGATTAACTTAGTTACTGCTTATGTGTTTATTTAGACCACATCTGACACTCTTTGTAGCAACTTTTCATATGTACTGCAAAAGAAAAAAGGGATCAGGAAAATCCAATAATAATAACTAATAATCCAATTCTATAACTTTGCACAAAGACTGAATTTTCTGTTCCCCGAGGATTATTCTCTAGGTACTCAATCTGATCTGGCAATGTTAGGCCAATTTCATGCTGATTTTATGGGTGAAAGGATGAGAACTGCTGACAGGAATCATTGTCAGTGATGGGTGAAAATACAATGTATTTCTCTTCTTTCCAATGTCTACTAGTAATTGAAAGGAGATATTATATCTTTAATAAAAAAATTTGAGCTAACAACCTATAAACACAATAAATATGAAAGGAATAATATATAACTTAATTTTTATATAAATATAGTTAATATTTTATTTTAGTAAGAGATAATATTACAGTATAATAAGAAAAATACACAAATTTTAAATCAAAATCCATGATTAATCCTTTTTTAAAATATAAAGAAAGATACATTTGGTAATATTTTATTTTTTATCAATTGGATTTTTACATTTTCTGGCCCTTAATCGAAAACAAAAATTTAGTAATTCAAAATACTACTGTGATTCTATTAAACTAAACAAATGTAGGCTGAGACAGGAGACTTGAAGGTTTGACTCAGCAACTTAGGGAGACCCTCAGAAACTTAGTAAGACCCGATTTAAAAAAAAAAACATAAAATAAAAAGGGCTGGGGTGTGTATCTCAGAGGTACAATCAATCCCCAGTACAAAAAAAAGGAAAAAATCTTTCTACTTTGCATGAATAAATAAAATTTACTTAATTCTTTAGAATTCAGATGAATTAAGAATAGAGTATCCTTAAAATTATGCATTTGTAAAATCTCAGTTCAGAGACTATATACTTTTGAAAAACTGTAAAATATTAGTAGTAGTTTTCTTGATTATAGCTTCTAGTTGATCTGTTTATATTGTAGAATCAGATTATGTATGAGGAAACTGAGTTCAACACAATAAAGTTTGCTTAGTCATATACCTAGCTCAAGTCAGAGACAAGAGCATATTAAGATGTAAGGAGCATCTATTTTAAATAATTTCCAGTAATTAATACTTTTGTGGCACAGGCAAATTCAATTCAATTTATTTCACTCAAAAATCTTTGCAGTGCTAAAGAAACAGAAAAAGTCCCTGCCTTCCAACACCCCACAGCATCAATCAAAGATCATCTAGCTTTTGTGCAAAGCACTGTTCCAAGCAAGGTATACTGCAGGAACATTTGAAGTCAATTTGAAAATTTATTGGCTTAATAATTTCAAGAAATATTGCTAATGAAGGAATGGTGATGTCTTTTAAACACAAATGAGCAAAAATTATTAAAGAAAATGTGTGATTTTTTTTAAAAATGTGTGATTTTTATTCTTTCCCCTGTGAAGATATAATGGTGAACATAAAAGAGGGTTCCTACAACTCATAGAAAAGAGAAACATCTAAACATGAAATAATATATAATGTGGGTTATGATGATACAAAGACAAAGTGCAATAAAAGCAAATAATAAGGAAATCTAACCTAATTTAGATGGTCACTAAAGCACTTCAAAAGGAAACAACCCTAGAAAATTGGCAATTACATTTAAACAAGTAAAAGATGAGTTGAGCTCTACAGTGGACAGTAGAGAATATTCTAGACTGGAGAAATAATATGCATGAAGTCAGAGTTTAAAAGAAAGCAGAATATAATTGTGAAACAAAAAAAAATTTCAATATATCTAGAATATAAAGTAGGAGCAACAGAATGTCAAGTGACAAACCTGGATTCGCAAGAGAAGCCACAACAGGCAGGGCACAAACCAACAGAGAAAGGACAACCAGGAAGGGAGGAAGACTGCAGTTAGACTGTGGGTTATGTAAATCAAGGGTAGAATGTATATTTAAAATGGACAAAAAAAACCTACAGGTGCTATTTTGAAAATTGAAAAATCTAGCAGAAATGGACAGATTTCTAGACACATAAGACCTACCAAAATTGAACCAAAAGGATATAGAAAGCTTAAACAGATCAACAACAAGCAATGAGATTGAAACAGTAATAACGAGGCTTCCAAGAAAGAAAACCCCAGGACCAGGTGGATTTTCTCAGCTGAATTCTAACAAACCTGTAAAGAACTAACACCAATCCTCCTCAAATTATTCCAGGAAATAGAAAAGGGGGGGGCTTCCAAATTCGATCTATGAAGCCAGCATCACCCTGATACCAAAACCAGATAAGGAAACATTAAGAAAAGAAAATTACAAATCAACATCCTTGATAATCATAGATGCAAAAACTCTAAATAAGATATTAGCAAACTGTCTTCAACAACACAGTAAGAAGATTATACATCATGATCTAGTTGGTTTCATTCAAGAGATGCAAGGATGGTTCAACATATGCAAATAAATGTAATTCATCACATAAACACAGATAAAGGTAAAAATCACATGATCATCTCAATAAAAAAGGCCTTTGATAAACTTAGCACCCATTTATGTTAAAAACACTTGAGAGTACCAAATACACTAAGTAAAAACTACAAGAAGAAATAGAGAATCCATAAAATCTGTAATTATTGTCAGATTTAATATTCCTCTTCCAATACTTGAGAGAACAAGTACACAGAAAATTAGCAAGGATATAGAAGCTTTGAATAAAACAATCAATCAACTTGACCTAATTGATATTTATAGAACTATCTACCCTAAAACAGCAAACTCTTTGTATATGAAACATTTATCAAGATAGGCTATGTTTTGGGTCATAAAATATTCTGAATAAATTTTAAAAGATTATGGATCATGATCATATTACATTTATTATCCCTGATGTATTCTTTGCTCTGAAATCTACTTTGTCTGATATTAATATAACGAATCCATCTTTTGATTTGTGTTAGCATATGTTATTTTTCTTTGTATTTAAATACTTTTAGCATATTTCTGTATTTCTATTTAAAGTGGTTTTCTTATTAAAAAAAAAAACATGTGAGAAACTAGGGATATTAGGAACTTACCTCAACACCATAAAGACTACATGACAAATCCAAGGCCAACATCATATTGAATGAGAAAAAACCGAGAGCATTTTCTCTAAAATCAGGAACAAAACAAGGTTTTATACTCTCGCTACTACTATTTAATATAGAACTTCAGATTTTGGCCAGAATAATTAATCAAGAGAAGGAAATAAAGGGGATATGAATAGGAAGGAAGAAATCAAATTTTCACTGTTTGCAGATGATATGATCCTATACTTAGAAGATCCAAAAACTCCACCAGAAGATATCTAGAGCTGATTAGCAAATTTAGCAAAGTTGCAGGACAAAAATCAACATAAAAATTAATAGCTTTTCTATACACCAATAATAAGTCTGTTGGAGAAAAAAATCAGAAAAACAATTTTGTTCACAATAGCCTCAAAAAATAAAATACCTGGGAATAGATATAACCAAGTAGATAAAAGACCTCCAATGAAATGAAAAATTACATAACAATGAAAAAACAAATAGAAGCAGATACTAGAAAATGGAAAGACTTACTATGTTCATGGATAGGCAGAATAGTGTTAAAATGGCCATATTACTAAAGTGATCTATAGATTCAATGTACTCCCCATCGAAATACTAATGACATTTCACAGAACTAGAAAAAACAGTCCTAAAATTCATATGGAAGAATAAAAAAAAACATAGTAGCCAAAGCAATTGGGAGCAAAAAGAGCATTACTAGAGGCATCATAATACCAGGTTTCAAATTATAGTACAGAGTTATAGTAACAAAAACAGCATGGTAATGGCATAAGAACAGACACATACATCACTGGAATTGAAGACACAGAGACACACACAGATCCAGTCATCTTATTTTTCACAAATGTGACAAAAACATATATTGGAGAATGACAGCCTTTTAACAAATAGTACTAGGAAAACTGGATACCCATACATAGAAAAATGAAACTAGGTCCCTATCTCTCACCCTGCACAAAAGTCAACTCAAAGTGGAACAAAGACCTAGGAATTAGACCAGAAACTTTGTAACTGCTGGAAGAAAACATAGGAGAAATACTCCAACATATAAGCACAGGCAGTGACTTTCTAAATATGACTCCTAAAGTTCAGGAAATAATACCAGGAATTAATAATTGGGATATCATCTGTCATGGTTTGGATATAGAATGTCCCCTGAAGAGTCATGTATTAATGTTCAGAATTGATATAATTAAGTCGTGAAGGTTGTAATCTCATCAGTGAATAAATCTATTGTATTGAATTTACTGGGTGGTTGGTTACCGAGGCAGATGGGATGTGGCAGGAGGGGGTGTGTCCATGGGTGTGTGGCCTTAGGGATTGTGCTTGTGTCTTTGAATCCCCTTGCTTGGTCTCTCTTGCTTCCAGCCTCCTTGATGGGAGAGCACTGCACTTGCTCTCTCTTCTCTCTGTCCCCTGCCACCATGCCCTGAGATCCTCAGATATAAAGGACCTGACATGGACTGGAGCCCTGAGATCTCCAGAATTGTGAGCAAATAAATCTTCCTTCTCCTAAGTTGTGTGGTCAGGTGTTTTTGGTCACAACAATGAGAATGCTGACCAAAACAGCATCAAATTTAAAAACTTCTACACAGCAAACAAAACAAGTAAGAGTGAGGAGAAGGCCTACAGAATGGGAGAAAAATCTTTGGCAGATTCTCTTCCAATAATTAATATCCAGAATAAAGTACTTAAAACACTTAACACCAAAAAATAATAATAACAACCCAATCAACAAATGAGCAAATAAACTAGACATTTCTCAAAAGAAGAAATACAAATGGCCAACAGATATTTGACAAAAAATGTTCAACATCTTTAGGGAAATGCAGATCAAAGCTACACTGAGATTCATCTCACTCCAGTTAGAATGGCGATCATCAAGAACACAAGCAATAACAAATGCTGATGAGAACATGGGAGAAAAAGAACACTTACACACTCTTGGTGGGGTTGTAAAGCACTACAACCACTATGGAGATCAATATGGAGGGTCCTCAAAAGACTAGAAATGGAACCACCATATGTCCCAGCTATACCATTCCTCGTTATGTATCTGAAAAAACTGAAGTCAGCATACTATAACGATACATACGTACACATGTTTATAGCAGCACAATTCACATTGGCCAAGTTATGGAACCAGCCTGGGTGTCTGTCAACAGATGAGTAGATAAAGAAAATGTGACAGATACATAGATGGATAGATAGAAGATGGTTGATAGATAGATGATAGATAATAAAGTTTTATTCAGCCATAAAGAAAAATTATGTCATTTGCAGGAAAATAGATAAAACTGGAGAGCATCATGTTAAATGAAATAAGCCAGACTCCGAAAGTCAAGGGCCATATGTTCTCTCTCATATGTGAGGTAGAGAGAAAATAAAATTTAAGGGAGCTTAATAAAATAAAAGGGATACCAGTAGAATTGAGATTGGCAGTAAAAGGGAGGGAGGAGGGAAGGAAAAGGGGATATACTGGGTAAAGAAGTTGATCAAATTATGCTATGTGCTTGTACAAATATGTCACAATGCATCCCACTATTATGAATAATCATAATGCACCAATAAAGATTAACAATAAATAAAAATGGCTATGATGGTAAAAATAAGACCGAAAACTCTAAAGACATAAATCCATAGTAAGAAGAGCTTCAATGAAAGAGTAGGAAGAAGGAGGCAGATTTAAGAAAATTATGGAAAGAAAGAGGGTGAGGAGAGAGAGGCAGTGTGTATGGTGGCAATTTACTTAAGGAAGGCTATACAAGGAAGAAGAAAGTAAAGCGAGATGGAGAGATTAAGCTAGATAGATTTGTTTTTTCTTTCAGATTGGTACATATTAGAACCTGTTGATGAGAATTAATAAGCAAGTAGAAAGCCAGCGAAGAATAGGAAATAAGATCCATACAAAGGTAGGAAGGGTGAAATCCTGATCAAGATAGTGAAATGAGCCTTGGACAGAAGCTAGGGATAGAAGCTTCCATTGTTGTAGGAAAAAAAGAAGGGGAAAGAAAACAGAAATACAAGTATATTTGTAGAATTTGCAGTGCAAAGATAAAAGGTTAGTGTAAACACTGGAATTTTTTCTGGTAGGAAGCCCTCTGAAGCAAAGCACTCTGCTGAGAGTGGTTGTTGGTGATTTCAGACAGAACTGTGAACTAATTCTTCAGGCAACACTGAGCATCCAGTTGATGCAAGTGTCCAAACTGGCACTGAATGGTGACAAAATGGGATTTCCCCATCATGATCAGCATAGATGGAAGAGATAACTGATAGATTCAGTCATGCTTGAGGTTCCTGTTAGTCACATGTGATGAAAAGAGAATTTGCACATAGGAATGGTTATAGATACAGCTGGGTGTGGTGGCGCATGCCAGTAATCCAGTACTTGGGAGGCTGAGACAGGAGGATCGCAAGTTCAAGGCCAGCTTCAGCAAATTAGTGAGGTCCTCGGCAACTTAGTGAGACCCATTTCAAAATAAAATAGGGCTGGTGGTATAGCTCAGAGGTAGAATGACCCTGGGCTCAATCCCCAGTACCACACACACACACACACACAAAGGTTTTAATATAAATTACTTATTTAAAGGTAATAAAAAGGAAGTGGACATTAAATCCATTAGTATTATATGTTATACCAAACCATACAAATATACTTTAGAACAGCATATTTTCAGTTGAAGATCTACTGCATTTGTCTGAAAACTACAGTATTAAAAAAATAAGATAAAATAAATAAATGGAAGCATTTGTAAAATTACAAAATGAGGCAGCTCAAGTTTTGGCCTTCTACTGTCAATAACACCATGCTTTCTGTCAGCGATTGGAGACAGGTTCTGAGAAACAGCAAATCCATATCTCCCTCCTCCCTCTCTCTAGGTTGATGTGAAAGAACAGTCTCTCTGTTTATCTGAGTACACCGCACAAACATCTTTTTGCTACATGTGCTATTATGTAAAAAAGGTTGAAAAGTATGTAATTAGAATTATGTAATTACAGTTAAAATTATATTTTGTTACATCTGCCAAAATAGTTTTCAAACCCATTAATTATTATAATTTTATATCCAGCCTGATTGCAGAACAAGATTTAAGGAAGCATCTCACTCAATTATTTAGAACGTTAGTGAAGTCAGAAATCCAGAAAACCAATACTTTGCCATTTTTCCTTGGCATATGCACCCCAGGAAAACACAAATTTAAAGCATTGGTGCAAAGATATCATTCTGACAATATAGTAATGAAAAGCTCTTCTGATTCAAACCCCTCCCAAAAATTAATACAAAATTATGGATTGTGTGCCATTGCAAATTTTAAGATCATAATGAGCAATGGAATTAAGAACAAATTCATTATTTAAAAGTCTTAAATTCAGACTACAGTTAATCTTAATAAAACATATATAATCAAATATTTCTACAAGTTAAGGTTAACATATAGATGATGGATGACAGGTATGCCAATTACCCTGATCTGGGCATTACAACATTGTACGTAGGCACTGAAATGTCACATTATACCCTATAAATATGTACAACTCCAATATGTTAATTAAAAGTATATTTTTAAAAACATGTAGATGATAATATAGAATTCTAGTAGGCTTCTTAAAAACCTAGTTCAGTAGTTCTCAAACTTGAGCATGCAACAGAAATGTCAAGAGAGCTTGTCAAAACACAGATCACTGGGCCCCACTCAAAGAATCTCAAATTTAGTGGGCATGGGTGGGGCTGAGAAACTGCATTTCTAACAAGCTCCAAGGTGAGACTGCTGCTACTGGTCCTATAAGGACCACACATTGAGAATAGCACAGACCATATATCTCTCACCATGATTTGCATTATGTACCACATATTAAGAATTTAATATTTATTGACTGTAAATATTCTTTGAAATATGGCAGTGAGTAATTCAGAATTTCCTTTATTGCATATATATTTTATTTAACAACAGATACATCATCATGGGGCTAGGAAGAAACATCAACCATGGCAATTACATCAGAAGATCATTTTGGCAAGAATACACTACCGAAAGGTTTTTAAAACCTTTTCTATGGTAATAAATACCACCCTTGGGAGACTGAGACCAGAGGATCTGGGTTCGTGGCCAGCCTCAGCTACTTAGTGAGGCCTTCCGCAACTTAGTGAGACCTTGTTTCAAATAAAGAACAAAAATTAGGGCTGGGGGTGTAACTCGGAGGTAGAATGCCCCTGGGTTCAATCCCCAGTGCCAAAAAAAAAATCAGCATACCATAACTTTATTTCCATATCCCAAGGAGAAGAAATTTATTTCAAAACTAAACATTTTATGACATTAGAACACATGATTTAAGGAACAATTATGAGGACTATAGCTATATGCTCATAAAGTTATTCTATCATTCCCTCTATCTCTAAATGTCATGTACATATACATTGGTAGTCCATTATCTTAATAAGATAGTTGTCAGCCAGGCACAGTGGAACACACCTATAATCCCAGTACTTGGGAGGCTGAGACAGGGGGATTGTAGGTTTGAAGCCAGCCTCAGAAACTTAGTGAGATCCTGTTTCAAAATAAAAAGGGTTGGGGTGTAGCTCAGAGGTAGAATGCCCCTGGGTTCAATCCCCTGTACCAAAAAAAAACCTTAAAAAATAAGACAGATGTCTTTTTTGATGTTACTATCTCAGATATGTGATAAAATATTTTTCTATACTTTCTTAGAATGTTTTCCTTTATAGAATTTAAGTAGTTAATTTCAATTTGAATAACCAAAAAGATAAATGCACAGAAAGGATATCAGTAAATGTAAAAATATTTAAGGTCTCTATTTTCTTTTACTTATTTATATAGTGGTATTTGCAAGAAAAATCTCATTGTAGATGGATAGAATCTTCTAATTTTCTGAGTAAGAAAGGATCTTAAAGATTCTTTTTTTACCACCCAGACTATATTGGAGCCTGTGTCTTGAGGCTAGAAAGTATTGAAGCCTCGATTAGAATTCAGGTATACTTGCTTCAAATAAGACAGTCTTCTAAACTATGCTGCTCTGCTGCACATACAGCACACTACTAAAAAAAAAAAAAAAACAATCTGCTGTACTTTGTTCATTCATTGGGCAGTAGTTTAAATTACATTCACAAGTCTAGAAATTCCCTTAAATATCTACAGAAAGATATTTTAAGCAAACCAGGTATTTTGTAAAATAAGGGCATAAACCCTACAGACTTCCTTTAAACAATATTTGGAAATCTAAATGTGAAGAAACTTAGAAAATGATGCTAACCAGAAATAGCACTCAAATCAATACCGTCTCAATCTGGAATTAAAATAATTCCTCCTTTAGTCATATAACTTTTACGTACATATATAAAAATCTGAAGAAAATGAAAACATTACACTGAGATGTTTTACAAAACTAGTTGCAAAAACAGATGTCACACTTCTATTTGTTGCTTTACATATGCATATATTTAAAATTAAAAGCAAGCAATTTTCAAAATTTGCCCTGCTAAAAATGTACATAAACAGTGATGAAAATAAAACCTAATGTAATGAAACCATTGTGATTATCTTCATTCTGAAGAGTTACAGGGATAATCAAACTAATCCTACTGTATAATAATTTTGGTGCTTTTGAAACTCAAACCATAGAAACAATTTAATGGATAATTCTAGCCTTTCTAAATGTTTCTTCCCAGAATGATCTAAAATTGGCATTACAACTCAAAGTGAGGAAACCCTTTTTGCTCATATATTAGTAAATCCTAACTAAGGCAATTAAAATAGAACTTCAAAGAACCTTAAGAAAATATAATCCAATCTGTAGCATGTTAGATATATCATTTTGCTACGTCCATTCCTTTTAAACAAGACCTATTATAATAAAAAGAAAACCCTCATCAATCACCTGATAGAGTAATTCCAAACTTAACCAAACAGGGCTAATGGGTGAGAATTGAATTGAAAACACCTTGACAAAGAAAGCAATTTCTTTTCTTCGCACTCCTCTGAAGCTGTGGGTGATCATGGTAATCGAACCATCAACAGTGAGGGGCCATCTGTCCCAAGGGCCCTTCATGAGAGTTTTTTTTTAAAAACTCAACAACAAAAAAGGGAAAGAAATGCTGTACCACAGATGTTCATTCTTGATTAATCTATGACAAGGAACTTATAACTGAGAATCAATGTTTTGACGTTTTTCAGGTACCAATCATTAAAAGCCAACACAAAAGTTTTTATAGGAACACAGAGAAAAAAGCTAATCGGTTGCTTATAGTAAGATGATCTGTCATGCAAAACCTGATATACAATTCAGTCAGCTGATATGTTCAACATATCTTCAAGCATTAGCTCTTTTTAATGATTCCCTTAAAGAAGGCAAGAAGTCATGCTTTAAGATAGCACAACCCAGTCATTTTTCATAATTCTATATAATTAAATAAAATGATATATTTTATTTGTAGTATTCATTATTTTCACTCTTTGAATTAATATATTCATAAGAAATATGGTGTTAACATGAAATTTCAGAAATATAAAATTAACTGAGCTTCTCATAAAGCAGTTTTATTTTATTCATAATATTTAAAATAATTTTCATATTACAGCCAAAAACAATTGTGAGTAGAAGTGCAAACTGGGCCAAAGCTTTTCTTGTTTAATACAAAGATAGTCTGAAATACAGTAGTCTCCTACCACTCTTAGATATAGGAGACACAGTTTCAGTAATTTGGAATGAGATAAAGTTCATTAATAGAATCATACCAACTATAAAAATGACTCAAAGTTTACTAAATGAAAATGTGTGTGCTATATTAAGAATAATTATTAATAATATTATTTTAAATTAATTTTAAAATAAAAACAAAACTATAAAAACATTTAAAAACCAAATTAAACCATGTATCTTTTTTTAGGAATACTTTTCAAGTTAGAATCAAACTAAATGTAGAATAAACTTAATTGAAGATTCAGACATATTCACTATGAAAGTTACTGTAAGTACAATAATTCTTTATCATATTTATCTTTCCCAGAGTCTGTGGTAACCCATCAAGAACAAATGACAGAACAGTGCTCCCCCATCAAAGATTTCATACATTAAAATTATCTGAAATGGCATATGTAACAAGGATATTTAAACTGTTTAAAAAATAAAAAGGATTCAACACTTGAACAATAGATTATTTTTACAAAGAAAAAATTTTAAAACAACTAAAACTTTAAAAATATAATATATTCTAGAAAATTAAAAATTCAATGGATACAATCAACAGCAGATAATATACAACTAAAGAGATTAATAATAAACTGAGTCAGACACAAAAGATACTAGAAAGAATGAGGCAAAGAGTGACAGGAGGATATAAAAGAGGTTAAGAAAAATAAAGAACAGATGGTAACATAAGTCTATTCAGAGTTCTGAAAGATCAGACCAAAGAGACTGAAGCGTACATGATGGGAAAGGGAAGGAAATAATATTAAAAAACTTAAAGACTGATTTTTCTAAAACCAGTGAAAGACATAAATCTTAAGAGTTAGGAATCACAAAAAAACCAAGCAAGATCTCAAGAAAGGCATGACTAGAGGTATCATAATGAAATTACAAAGTACAAAAAGATGTGGTTATCTTTAAAAGCACCCTTGAGAGGAAAAAAGATAACCAGAAAATTATCCATACAGATTATTATACTGACAGCAGACTTCTCAACAGCAGCAATGAAAGCCAGACGACACTGGAATAATATATTCAAAACCTATAAAACTATGTTCATCATTCAAAAACTGTGTGAACAGCAATGTAGCCAAAATAAAAATATCTTCAAAAAGACAATACTGAAAGATTTACCAAGGAATAAAGGAGTGGATAAAGATTGTAATATCAAGGAAAAAGGATAAGTCTCCAAAAGGACAGTATAAAATACAAGAAGTTATATATTTTATAAATACAGACCTATACACACAACAATATTTACCAAGCCCTGTTTGCAATTAACAAAGTCCTAGAAATAACCTACATGCACATCAATATGAATATGCTTATATAAACTATTATTCTATAGAATACTACACAGTCTTGAAAAAGACTGTTTTTTTTAATCACATTTGATCCTATGAAAAAAATCTCTAAAATATTAAGTGAAAACAAGGAGACAAAATGACGTCAGAGAAATAAGGGGAACAGAGAGAACTGAAAGGGTCTTAAGACTCATGAAACAGAACTTAGCTTGTACTCTGAGAAAAAAAGCCACAGAGAGTTGGAGTAGAGAAGTGACATCATCTGTCATAGTTTAACAGGATGACCCTGGCTTCTGTATTGAAGCCAACTTATCCTTTTTCCTTGATATTACAATCTTTATCCACTCCTTTATTCCTTGGTAAATCTTTCAGTATTGTCTTTTTGAAGTATAAACCTTTCAGTTTATACTCAATACAGAAGTATTGAATAATGAACTATAAAGCTACTGTAATAATTCAGATATTATTCAAATGAACTTCCTTGGGAAAGAACATGGATTTTACATATTATTAGGATTGGAATTCAGACACATGTGGATAATTTGTGCTGAAATAACAGGGAAGGAAGCAAATAATACAAAATTTACAAGATGATCCACCCTTCTGAGACAGAATTCATCCCAAGGCCATACGGCCTAAAAGTCAAAGAGAAACGCCCCCTAGATTTTAGTGCATCTTTGTTTTATGAACCTGACCTGACCCAGGGATCTCGGTGGCGTGTGAGTACTCAAGGAAGGAAAGGACTGCGTTTTGTAAAATTAAATGAGCTCTGCTTCTGCCGAACTCTTGACACAAACGACGAAGAGCCACTTCCTCACCCACTCTGCAGAGCCGTAGGCCAGGCTAGCAAGGATCGAGTGATACTGGACTTGCAAAGAGTCGTGACTGGCGATCCTCGACCCTCGTGAATGGCAGTCTAGGAACCCAGAGCAGCAACAGTGAAATGGGGCGCACTTCAAACAGTGGTCTGCGGTGAAGGGGAGCACCACTACTGGCATCAACCAATGTAACGAGCGTTATCCTAAGGAGCGCTAAACCAAGGTGTAGGAGAGGATGGCACCAGCAATAGGGAAACAACTGCAACAGCCCTCAGGGACATAAAAACACGGAAAGAAAACAAGTACTTCAAGATGGAATGGAGATCCAGAGGCACAGACAGAAGCTCCCATGCTGCCAACAACTGAGTCTACATACCAGTGTGATGTCATCTAGACCCTCAAGTCAGAAAAGCCTGAGGACTTCTAGGTAACACCTTTAAAACACCCACAGTAAAAATTAAGAAACATTAATGAAAAAGCATTGTGACAAGCAAAATCAGTAAAACCTAGATATCACATTTCACTTTTCAGGTTTCTTTTAAAATACTATGAGAGAACAAATTAAATAAATATCTATTCATAGAGATATAATAGAAATTTCATTCTGTTCCTAATTAAATATGCTGTTTTATTTTTAAATTTTCTCTGATGGTATCCAGAATTTTCTTGAACTAAAAATGGTTATGTATATCATTAACCTTTGAGGTCAACATTACAATTGGTAAATATAACACTGATATTGGCAACAAGAATCATTTCCTTGAAGGGGCAGAAAACTATTAGTCTGAACATGCTTAGCAATAATTAGGTCCTAGAATAATTTTCACTCATTTTCCTTTAAACATATAATTATCAACTTATTGGAGATTATATTTAAAAAGACTTTGCTGTGTATTTCAAATAGAAAACAGTGATCTAGTTTGGGGCCAAATGGACTGAACTCTACTTCTAAGTAGTCTGCAAGAGGAAACACAGTTTTATACGGATAACTTATCATGTTATATTAACACAGTAAAATAACCATATATTTGAAGCTATAAAATACAGGGGTCACAAGAGACCTGTCCCTGCAAGTCAGGTTCCGTTACATTCCTCTTAAAACAAGTATATCCATTCATCTTTTGCACATACACAGGGACTATTCTGAATTTCCTCGCTTCCCTCCTGAAGAGTCTAATAAATCTAATGGCTGGAAGTTCTTCCCAATGTCCAACTAAGTCTCTCGTAAGAAAATGTAACTCTATTTTGCTCTAGTTGAAAAGATGAAGGAAAAACGGATAATCCCCATATGCAACTTTTCAAAACTCAAAAACCTGTTACTGAAACTCTGCTTCCCATGTCTTACAAATCACTTCCGCTCATAAATGTTGTCGTTCGCAACCCTTTCTGCTCATTGGTATTGCCTAAGGAACATCATAAAAAACAAACGTGACCCTCGGCTTCACTCCACACCACGTTAGACATCTGCAACTTTTTTTTTTTTTTTGCGGTACCGGGGATTGAACCCAGGGGCATTCTACTTCCGCGCTACACCCCTGGCCCTATTTTTTTTTATACTTTATTTTGAAACCGGGTCTCACGAAGTTGCGGAGGACCTCACTAAGGAGAGAGAGAGAGAGAGAGAGAGAGAGAGAGCTGAGGCTGGCGGCGAACCCGGATCCTCCGGTTTCTGCCTCCCAAAGTACTGGGGTTACAAGCGTGCACCACCACGCCCGGCTCTGCAACTTTTTAAAAACTCCCCAGGTGATTTGAATGTGCAGCTCGAGCTGAGAATCACGCCTCCATCTTTCTGCAGAGAAAAATTTTCCTCAAACCTTTTAAAAATTTTCAGCCTTTTTCCAATTTCAAATATTGTATCAAACTGTGCTCAAAACTAGGATATGATATATACAGTATGGACACAGCACTCAAAAAAGTTTCAGGTTTTGAGTAGAGCACAGTAGTGCACACCTGTAATCCCAGCTCCTGGGGAGACAGGCAGGAGGACTGCAAGTCAAGGTCAGCTAAGCAACGTAGAAAGACCCCATCTCAAAATGAAATAAAAATGGCTGGGAATGGGGGTATAGCTCAGTAGTAGAGCTCTTGCTTAGCATGCACAAGGCCCTGGGTTCAATCCCAGTATTGGGGTGGAGGCGATGTCAGATTTTGAATTAGGGATGCAGGATGCTCAATAGGTAGAGTCTCTGCACATATTCCAAAATCTGAAACACTTCTGGTCCCAAGCATTTCAGATAAAGAATACTCAACCTGTAATGCCATATATAAAACATAACTGCTTTTCATGGATGTTTATAAGCACAAATAAAGCAAAATTCTATATCATAAGCCCAATTTTCCTCATGACTTCATCACACCATCCCCTTAACCAGTGTCTAAAATTAAATTGTATCCATTTCACTGTATTAATGGAACCCAGGCATCAAAGCTAAAACTCACAGAATCAGCCTTATCGTGCCTTTATTGTCTATATCTAATCAGCTGCGTAATCATGTTAGTTCTTCCTTTGAAATGTAGCTTGCATCCCTTCCTCCTCGTCCATTTTCATTGTACTCTAAATACTTATTGCCTTACTAGTCTTCCTGCAACTTGGCTCTTCTCAGTCCACTGCTAGTAAATTAATCTTTTTAAGAGTATGTTTTATTATGCTTCCCTTCGAGGAAAAATGTCCAGTGGCTCCCTACTGTTTACATTAACAACCCAACACCTTAAACTATTGTAGACATTTAATGCTTCAATGAAATAGATTTAAATTCAACAAATACATATGGAGTTATTTACTCCATATATGAAGACCAACTAATGTAGCAAAAGTCTGCACTTCCTACCTGATTCCATCCTATCTATCTAAATGAACTTCCCACCATATTCCAATACAAATTTCTGCCAAATTCTGGCATTTTATCTTACGTATAACATGTATTTCCAGTTCATAGGATTCACTCAATACTCTAACACATGCTGTAGCCCTTTCTTGGAATTCTATGTTCTCTCTTCTCCATATCTCCAAACTCTTATGCTATTATGGACCTATGCTAGGAGGCCTTCTCAAGACACTGCAATCACACAATCTGTCCCACTTCAGGTAAAACGTACCAACTAAACCAGTTACACTGAAATAAAACAGTACTGCTTTATACTACTATTTACTTTGTGTCTCTTCTTATTTATTTATTTATTTATTTATTTATTTATTGTGGTACTGGGGATTGAACCCAGGGGCATTCTACCTTGGAGCTACACCCCCAGCCCTATTTTTTATACTTTATTTTGAAACAGGGTCTAGCTAAGTTGCAGAGGGCCTCACTAAGTAGCTGAGGCTGGTTGTGAACCTGCGAGCCTCCTGTCTCAGCCTCCCAAGTACTGGGATTACAAGCATGTGCTACCACACTTGGCATGTCTCCACTTTTAAATAAAGCTCCTGAAGGCATAAACCATGTTTTATATTCTTGCTGTATACTTTATAAAAGTAGCCGTTTCAGTTTTTTATTGAATTTATTTTTCATTCTCTCTTCAATGAATATATAATGCATATGCAATTCTTTTCTATCATGTTGACTTCTTCAAAGTGAATTTAATGAATTAAATTTAATTTGGTTATTTTGGGAAGTACCCAGACAAATCTAACATAAGTCTGATCAATTCTGACTTAAAGGTAATATGACAAAATCAAGTATTTATAGATCTCAGAGAGTCAAGTGTTTTGTCCTTTTATGTATTCACTACATATTTTTACTAAAGCCTGTCATCAGAATAAAGCCTGTACTAATCAAGAAAGCACCATACTTCAAGAAAGAAGCGGGCAAATAGTAATGATATAGAAATTGTTCTTGGACATTTGCCACCGATATGTTTTTAGTTAGCCTCCCAGGGCAGAGCATTGTAGGTCTCAAAATTGATCCTAATATCTTAAATATCACTGAGATTATAAAATAACTTTTGTTTACATAAGTTAAAGCAAATGATGTTTACTATATTAAAGTTGATGCTTAGAAATCAGTGAAACAAAGCCAGGCGTGGTGGCGCATGCTTGTAACCCCAGTACTTGGGAGGCTGAGATCTGGGTTCACCGCCAGCCTCAGCTACTTAGTGAGGCCCTCCGCAACTTCGTGAGACCCTGTTTCAAAATAAAAACTAAAAAATAGGGCTGGGGGTGTAGCCTGGAGTTAGAATGGCCCTGGGTTCAATCCCCAGTACTGCCAAAAAAAAAAAAAGGAAATCAGTGAAACAAAAAAATTCTAAAGTGCACATTTATGAGTCATCAGAGGAGCAGTGTCATCCTGCGAAGCCTCCGGGAAAGCCCGTCATACTTGTGAGAAATGGAAGCGAAGATATTTTAGCACTATTATGGAAAGAGTTCTGACCTCACAGAACCCCTGAAGAACTCCACGGGACCCTCATCGCCCGAGGCTACACTCAGAACCACAGGCTCAGCACCCAGAACTTAGAACTAACAGAGTGAAACAATGTTTAAATGAAGCAGAAACATAAAAATATATATTTTCCTTAAAACCTGGGGAAAACTCAAGGTGTAATTATGTTTTTAAATAAATATATTCTTTATAAATAGAAAAGGGAAATGGGAGATTTTAAGGTTAAATGCTTTAAATATACATATGTAGATAACACACATATATACACATTTACAGTACACACACCTGTGTGTGCGTAATGCAAATGAGTGAACTTACAGGAGGCAACAGAACACAGGAGGACCTGTCGTAAAAGATAGGTGCCATGCCCCTGCTCAGGAATGCAGCCATTGCCCAGTGTTGACAGCTATTTTTTATTTTTTCAAGAGAAACCAGAATTTTTATGGAAAAAATATACCTAATTTTTAAATTGGGAAAAATAAGTTGGCATTTCATAAATATTGCAGGAGCCAAATAATGTATGTCGGGGGAGGGGCATTAATGTTTAACCTTTGCTTCATGGCATGGGACTTAAATTAGAAAGGAAAGCATTATTCAAGACTAATCAAAAGTAACCAACCAAGTACTTGAATTTTTTTTATGTGTTCTGATGGCTTTTAGACTTAAAATAGGTTTTGTTATCTAAGTTCATTTAAATGTTCCACACTAAATGCAGGAGAATCCCTACTAATTTTCTTATTGTAAGGTTATGCTTTAAAATTAAGTGAACATTGAGCCAGGAGTGGTGGCACATGCTTTTAACGCCAGTACTTGGGAGGCTGATCACAGGTTCGTGGCCAGTCTCAGCAACTTAGTGAGGCCCTCTGCAACTTAGTGAGACCCTGTTTCAAAATAAAAAATAAAATCGGACTGGGGGTATAGCTCAGAGGTAGAATGCCCCTGGGTTCAATCCCCACTACCACACACACAAAAAAATTAAGTGAACATAGATATTATTAACAAACAAATTTCCATGAATTTAAGAACTACACTTTTAAAAAGGTTCGCAGCCAGCCTCAGCTACTTAGTGAGCCCCTCCACAACTTAGTGAGACCCTGTTTCAAAAATAAAGAATAAAAAATAGAACTGGGAGTGTAGGTCGGAGTTAGAATGCCCCTGGGCTCAATCCCCAGTACTGCAAAAAAAAAAAAAATCAGTCAGATACAGGTTTTTTAATCATAATTGGTACATACACACATTATGGAAATTTAACATTTTGAGATGTCTGAATTTTATAGGTACATTATGGAAAAAATACAATCTCAAAATAGAACAGAGTTTACCATTCTAAAAAGGAGCTTACTGGAGCTCATGAACGTTTATATTACCATATGATAACTCCATGATTCAGCATAAAGAGCAATTGAAAAAAATTTGAGAAAAAGGTACTAGAGAGTTTTGAGGAATAGAAAATGCTACTTTATTCTGATAACTTCTTGAGAATATTCATATCATAACATGGAAGAAATAATGGCAAAACCAGACAGCCAAAAGGATTAAAACAGATTAGCAAAGAAATAAGAAAGAAAGAACAGATTATGTCATTTTGGAACAACAAAAAGAATCATATTTTTGGAAAAATAATTATTAACTAAAAACCATATTAGGAAAATAAGACAAACTAAAAGAAAAAGAAAATTTTGAAATGTATGAGATATAGACAAAAATATTCTTATGTTTATTTGTATTCTTTTATTTTTTTTGGCTCTATAGTAATTTTATTGTACCAGAGAAACCAGGCTGCAGTAACTTTACATGATTAGAGAAGATGGTGGTTATCTTTCCAAAGCGTGAAGCCTAGGCCCAGCGGGCAGCACACAAAACCCAGACTATCTCCTCTCTGAGCCTTCCCCGACTCATGCCGTGAGATGAGTAGCTGCCCAGCCACATGGAATGAAGGAGAGGCCAGCAGGGCAGAGGCAACACCCCACCAGGAGACAGTCACACATCGCTGACGAAGACGCTGGAATAAAGTGCAGTGGCCTACTCTCCACTACTCTTTGCCAAGAAAAGAGAGGGCATGGCGTGAGCAGAAAATTATGTTCTTCATTCTGAAGTCAGTCCTGATAGGATGGGCTGATGGCCAGTCAAGCAGTAGAATGGGGTGCAAATCTAGGCTACTTATAGATGTTTGTGCCTGAAGAAAAGAACAGCAATGATAAGGAGAAGAGAGGCCCTTCTTCCCCCTTTTCTTAAATAAGACAGGAAAGAGCATCTATTGCTTTCCTTGCTGCAGTAGCAACAGACTCATCAGTATATGTAAAGCACAATTTCTGCCATCGGTCTGTTGAGATTGCTCCACCATGGGAGGACAAATGTGAGGCTGCTGGTTACAGACAGAACCAGGTCTCCTCTTACAGACTCTAGATCCACAGAGGAGCCCCTAGCACCATACAGTGCTTCTGTTAAAGCTTCTGAAGTATTGCAATGGCATGAGAGGATTTTTGGTGCTGTGACTTTCTTACACATGTAAACTCTTTCCAAAAAAAACTGGAGACGAAAGGATGGGGGAGAGTTTGGTTTAGAGCCACAAAGTCCCAGACATTGGCCACGGATGCCTCTGCCCTATTTCACTACATGTTCTTTTCTGAGAAACACATTTACGCACTGTGATTGAAAGAAATGATCCACTCACCACCATCCACCCTCCCTCGTCCTGCATGTGAATCTCACAACAGCAGAGGCTGAAGACACCAAGGTTGTCTCTGCTCTAGCACCCAGGAAATGCCTTGGTGCACAGTCTATCCTCTTAAGAAAGTGAGGAATATTTCCATTTAGGCTATTACCCAAGATGGACTAAGGAAGTAAAATAATAAAAGAGGGATTATCGTTTGAAGTTCAGAACTTTGGGCAGTATATGATTATACTGTTAGTGAATTCTTACAGAATTGACAGCACAGGTTTAAAAGGCTGGTCCTGACACCGGCCTCCTTGTAGACCTGCCATGCACTGCCACTCATTGGTGCACTGGATCTTTCTCAAGTTACTTAGCATTCTGCTCCTTGGCTTTCTCCTCATGAAGGGAGTAATAGTGCCCACCTTGAGGGACGTTGTTGGTAAGTGATTACACCATACATACCTACATTATTGAACAGTCCCTGATACCTAGGAAGCCTCATGGCGGTATTAGCCATCCATTAGCATTCATCACTGTGAGGCAAGAGGAGAAAAGTGCCAGATGGAGATGCCCACATTCAGCGGTGGTGAATGGATGGAGATGATGCATTAGCTGAGGTGATGGGTTCTCACTGACTCTCTTCACATAAATCTACTTCGCCTCACCAAAGGACTTGCCCAAGTTTGGTCACTTGTTTCTATGATACCGTACTTTTATACTTCTGTCTCAAAGAATAATTCTTCATCAATTTTATGTTTATAACCTTCGACTATCCGTTAGTGAAACTCGTAGCGCCTGCACTGCCCTTCTCTGCCCTCTCCCGCCTAGCTGCCTGTTCCACACTTTGCCTCTTTCCTTTCCCTCAACTCGCTCTGCACTTCCACTTTCTACCCTTCTCTCTTCTCCCTTACCTCGTTAGGGCTCGGGAGCCAGTACGATCCCTCTCCTCCTCTCTTTCTTTCATACTATTTCCTTTTCTCATTTTCTGTCAAAGTGAAACTGCTTGCCCATACTTACACATGGTTATTCTCGGGAATCAGTTACATACACGAATACAGCCAAGCAAGGGGCCCAAATGCATAAAACCTTACTTACTGTCCAAGACTCCTATCTGAGGAGGACTCGTATTGACAGGAGAAGGGGAGGCGCTTAGTACAGAGTGTAGATCCAAGCAGGTAGGTGATACAGTCATTAACATTTAGCTTCCATGGGTTCTAACTGAATTCTAACTAAATTCCCAGTATTGAGAATACTAATATAAGATCAGGTAGAAATATCCAGATTCTTCTTATGCTAAGTTGCAACTAGCTCCTCCCTAGAGCTGTAAAATTACACTGACACCCTGAAGACCTATGTATTAACACAACAGACACCAAAATGCCACAGACCAAGGGGGACAGACTCTTAATATGACCAGAGATCTGTACCCCCTTCTCTATTTCTGTAAAGATATGTGATCACACTAAATAAGGAAAGTGGGGGAACAATGAAAACATGGATCAACAGGCTTTTATCTTCATGTAACAAGAAAACATTCAGAACTTGACAGAAATCTATAGCAGGTCTTCTAAAGTTAGGGAGAAAGAAAAAGAAAAAGGTTACACTTCTATTGTTACCTGCATTTGTGGGGTGGTCTGCCATATACCATCTTCAAATTAAGAAGGCAAAACCTATATTTAAGAATATTAAGGCAAAAGACACATTTGGAAAACTGCATTATTAGAACTCCATTTCTGACAGTCATCAGCTTGACCTGCTTTTACAGACACAGCGCATAGACTTCGATGAAGGTTTCTCTTCTTCTCCTTCTGCCTTACCCAACAATTTTTCCTCCTTACTGGCTTATTTTCTGGTCAGAGGTTAAACTGCTAACCCTTCACCTTCCAGGAAAGTTTTTATTCCTCTCTCATAATAGGTTTTTCACAGTAAGCTGCAGTCGGATTAGCTCCTCTCTTGGAGAACAAAAGCTATGTCTTTGTCTTCGCGGTTTGGGCATAGAGCCCCTACATCAGAGGAAGCTGCTCCTACTCAACGTGCACAATAATGATATTGTGAGGCGCCACGAAAGCCCGGCCTCTCAGTGTCTAGACTCTCATCCAACCAGCTAGCCAAAGAGAAAATCCTGTCAAGCACTCAGCTGAAAATTAACTAAGGTATCCTGTTGAGAACCTGATGAAGATGTTATTTGACCATACGGTAGAACTTTCCATTGTTTAACATAAAGACAAGAGAAAAACTTTTAGAGCTCAATGCTTTAACAATCTTGGTCACCAATTCACTCATGGGTCAGTAAATGTATTTCACTTACATAGAACCCCTTCCTCTGTATGCTCCCTTAAAATAATACACAGGCTTATTTATGACATTCTAATCTCTTACATTTAAAAAATCTGCCTAACCAAAGGATACTTTCAGAAAATTACAACAGGTTTTGTTTGTTTGCAGTTTTTACATTACATATTTATCATTAGATATTTAATATTGTCTATTGCTTAAGGGACTGATCAAAATGCCAGTCAAAAGAAAACTGTCCTGTCTTTTCACATTCCTTAATATTCATTTTATAAGTTTTTTAATATTGAACAAAAGTGAAATAGTGAATGAAAGCAGATATTTGATGAAAAATTTAGAAATGGAAGTAAAATACTATAAAAAATAAAACAAACTTAAAAAACTATTTATAAATTATTTTAGCCTGTAAAATGTTAAATATTAGACAAATTTGGTCATATGAGAGAAGTAAAAGAAGACTCTCTCAAGTATGTTGTTATGGGTGAATTCATGAATAGTGTGGGGAAGACTGCGGCTCTCCAAATATAATCTTATAATTTGCATCCATGGCCAAAAATAATACTTAAAATTAGTATTTAAAGTACAAAATACTGAAAAATGAAAATTACATTATATAATTACAATGACATTAAATAAGTTTGTATTGAAGTTTAAAAGGGAATGTTCAAAATAGATGTTTTGTATGATTAAATAATTGTTTTCCTGTTTTTGGAATGTCTATAATACATTATGTTGATCGTTTAAAAATAAAAGAAACTACAGAATAATCAGAAGAGTTCAAAATACTGCAAATGGATAGTAAGTAATGAAAGATATGGATACAGACACTGCATATAAAATTCAAAATTAAACATTCATTTGTTACATATTCTAAATGGTAATATAAATTGCTTCTCCAAATTTCAGGAGAAACAGAAACATGCTTTTGTTTTTAACCTATAATGATGATTAGCCTGAGAACTTCAAGAGGTCATGACCAACAAACTTAACAAAAGAAATAAATTTATGCTTAGGAAGGGGGAAATCAGCACTTACATATAGCAGATGCCTGTCTGACTCAGAAGAGTATGTTTTTGCTTTTTAAAAATTCATGTGAAAATCTAAGCCTGGCCAAAAATAAAATAAAATAAATTGAAGAGTGTGAAGATAAAAAATAATAAAATTTTAAAAAATTGAAGAGTGTGGGACAAAGTGCACAAACAATGACAGGCAGGAAATGTTAAATATTTTATTCCTACTTCTAGAGAAGAAAAAGTGTAACTTTTTATTTTAAAAAATTTGATAAAACAGAAAAATACTGTTACAAAAATAAATTTTGGCTAAATCTATGGTATATGAACAATATAAAAGTTAGCAGAATGATACATAACCCAAGACTGAATGGTTATATCATGCCTAACATTCAATATCTTTTCTCTCCATGAATTATCCCACAAGCAAAATGATGGGAAAAAAGACAATAAATTGACCATGACCTTTAAAAATCAATATACCAGGCATGGTGCCACAAACCTGTAGTCCCAAACACTTGAGAGACCGAGGCAGGAGGATGACTTAAGCCCAGCAGTTCAGGACCAGCCTGGGCAACATAGCAAGACCCTATTTAAAAAAAATCAACATCACAAGTACACTAAGAACACAATTCTGGCAAGGAATATGAGAAAAATGAATTCTTATATACTTTTGGTGAGAAGGTAATCAGTACAGCCACTATGGAGAACAGTATGGAGGTTCCTCAAAAAACTAAAAACAGATCTACCATATGATCCAGCTATTCCACTTCTGGGTATATATCCAAAGGAAGTAATATCAGCATATAAAATAGACACCTGTACTCCCATGTTTATTGCTGCAGTATTCACAATAACTAAGCTATGGAATTAACTTTGATGTTAATCAATGGGTGAATGGATAAAGAAAATGTGGACTACATATACAATGGAATATTATTCAGCCATAAAAAAGAACAATACCCTCTCTTCTGCTGCAGGAAAATGGATGGAACTGAGAACATTATGTTAAGTGAAATAAATCAGACACAAAGACCAATACAGCATGTTCTCTCTCATATGTGATTGCTAAAAAGAAAAAAAAAAGTTGATCTGAATGTAGAATGGTGATTTCTAGAAGCTTTAGAATGGGAAGGGAAGAGGTAAGATAACATACAAGGAGGGTGGATTAACAGATACCAAAACACAGGTAGTGAAAATAAGAAGTTCTAGCATTTTATAGCACAGTGAGGTAACTAGAGTTTACATATACCTATTATACATTTTATGAATAACTAAGAGACAAGCTGAGAGGCTCCAAACAAAGTAATGATAAGAGTTGGTAATTAATGATAAGTATTAATTACTCTGATTTGATCAGTGCATATTGTATATATTTATTAATATTCCAGATTTTAAAAATTAAATAAAGCTTACTCTTAGAAAGTAATCACTGCATGATTGAGTAAATAATAAAGGGAGAAAGGGAAGTAAATGAAGGAAAAAGAAATATGGGAAGAAGATGAAGGAAGTCTACAAAAGAGAATGCAATGGAAGGATGGTGACCAAATTTTTTTATTGTAAGAAAGAATAAAAATATACATTACAGCTAACATTTGTCACTTTTATAAAACTTGTCCATAGTCTTAAATCCTTTTTAATTATAGGTGTGTTTGGTCATTTTTAACAACTGAGCTAGAACCTATGTAATTAGTATAAAGTGAAACTCCATTTACATCACTTTTCCTGGTTTTGTTTTGTTTTGTTTTTGTGGTATGGGGATTGAGCCCAGGGGCGTTCTACCTCCGCGCTACACCCCCGGCCCTATTTTTTATACTTTATTTTGAAACCGGGTCTCATGAAGTTGCGGAGGGCCTCACTAAGTAGAGAGAGACAGAGAGAGCTGAGGCTGGCCATGAACCCGGATCCTCCGGTCTCCGCCTCCCAAAGTACTGGGATTACAAGCGTGCGCCACCACGCCCGGCCCCTGGTATTTTTTAATTACCGATACATATAGCATCTTACATTTAGAAAATAGATGAGGAAGGGCTTACATTAGAGGTTAACAATAAAGAACAAATGAAAAAAAAAGAAAGTTGTTTGGGCCAATAATGTGCTGTTTATGTGTGAGAAGTCAAGCTCCTTGGACCAGAGTAAGCTCCTGGCCATATACAAGAAGCCCATTCAATACTAGAGACATGAGCGGCTTGCTGACCTCCTTAAGTCCTTCCCCCTTATTCCACAGCACTTGATCAGTGAGCTAAAGACTACATTTTCTAACCTCCCTTATAAGAGCTAAGTATTGCCATCTGACTAGTTCTTAGCAAGGAAAGTGATCAAAATTTTCCCCTACCTTGCCTTAGAAGAAATTTCTTGCCTGCAGTGTTTCTCTTGCCTGTCCTGTGGCTTAAACTTGGATACAGTGACCTAGCTTTCACTCTGCAGATAAGAATAACAGTGAAGAGAATAGCAGAAGAACAAAGGTAAGAATCAGGGATTCCTGAATAATTTCACTGAACAGAGTCCTCCAGTCAAACCATCTGTTTTCAAACTTCCCTGTTATCTAAGTCTCTGTATTTGGAGGGTTTCCACCTCCAGCATATTGGCCTTTATTCTTTAGAATACTGCACTAAACAACTGAATGGACAATTTTGAAAGAGGGATAGCCAATTTAGAAAAACAAGGATCCCAGAACACATAGGAGAAAAAAAGGGGGGAGGACCAGGAAAAAAAGAGAGAGATGCAAAGCTGAATCTAGAAGCTAGCATAACTTTGATTCTTAAACCCCCACCTGTAGCACCTAGTATTGTGTTTAGAACAAAGGAGGTGGTCAATTAATATTGGATGGATGGATGGATGGATGGATGGATGGATGGATGGACGGATGGACTGGCCTCAATCAGAAAAGGGATACAGGAGAGAAAATTCACAAGATAGATGCAAATGGTTCTTTCTTACATAGCACAAAAATCTACATTCACTTAAAATGGAAAAATCACTTCATATAGAAGCTGGCAAACTAGATAAGGAAAATTCTGGTTTCTTATCTGTGCTAGTTCAAAGTTTAGAATTCAAGGTGCAGAACCTTGAAGTATTTCTACATGTCCGGGTTCTGATTTGTTTCTCTTTGATTATATCATCCAGTACATCCATTCAAATGTTGGAGGCAAAGTGGCTTTATTCTATGTTCTGCCAAATATGTCTGCTGGAGTATTTTTTATTGATTGATAATGCTGCCCAGCTCTATAGGAAAGGTTTTATAAGATGCAGGTTTTATACTTTTTGCAGGAACATTTAAATATAGAATTTAAAAGCCCAAGCGGAGCATTACCTGAGTCTCCACCATCACACTTTAAAAAGAAAGGATCACAACTCTGAAGCTCCTTTTGTGGGCTCCTGGGCACGTTCCTCATCACAGCAGTGAACCAAGTATCACCTGACAGTTCATGCTCACTTCCGTTGAAAGTGATATTCACTTTCCAATGGGTAGTTAGACTTTTATTAATAAAAAAATTAGAAAACATAGGTTGGAGTATCTATCAAACAACCCTCTCTCTAGAGTTCATAACCCACAGATTAAAACTTTGTTTGAATTTGAAGAGCAAGATTTTGAATTAGCGGGAAAACCTAAAATATCTAACCCAACTCAGACATTAAATGATTTGCCCAAATCTTAAATTTTAAATTAAAATGATAAATTCTCTATGTATCATAGAAATCATCCTTAAATAATTGGTGATAAATTTATTACTGTAATCTTTCTCCAAGAAAGCCCATACTGCATTACTGATGTACTAGAAGTGCCATTAATTACCTTCAAGATTCTAATGATATTTCATTTCTTCCTGTTCTAATTACTATCTATATTTTTGCTATATCATTCATCCTGAAAACAGTTTGCTCATTATTATGAGTGTTGAGTAGATACCCAACCCTCCATCCCTTTGGGTGTCTCTGAGATTATTTCTCAATGTAGTCATCCCTCATTATTTATAGGAGATTGGTTCCAGGACTCCCCATATATACAAAGATTCACAGATACTCAAGTCCCTTATGTAAAACAGCATAGTATTTGCATGTAACCTATACATGTCTGCCATAAACTTTAAATCATCTCTAGATTATTTATAAGACCTAATGTAAATGCTATGTAATTAGCTGTTATAGCTGTATTATTTGAGGAATAATCATAAGAAAAAAGTTTGTACATGTTTAGTACAAACAAAATTTTTTTTGAAATATTTCAAACCATGAATGGTTGAAGAACCCACAAATACGGAAGGCCGGTTACACTAGCATTCATACAAGACATCAACAATCTGTGCTGCCTCTCTGGAAAATCACAAGACTGCCTAATTGCATGTGCTCAGGCCTATTCTCAGCCTAAATCATCCTTCATCTTTTTTTGTTACCTAATACTGTCAGCCACCACCAGCCCTTGCCCATCCTCAACCCTGTCCCAGCTGTTCCAATGGGACACACAGGGCTTGTGGAAGACACTGCTATTCTACTGAAGCCAGCCAAAAGGCAGCCTATCAGTAGGTGAGTCATCTGTCCCATGTCCAAGTGGTGGGGACTGTGAACCACTCACACCCAACTCCGCTAGACAATGGTCTCAAACTTTCACAAACAACAATGTCTTGGAAACCTTTTTTTAAAAAAAAATGTAGATTATACCCTCACCTCTATCCTTAGAATATGTCTCAGGAACCCAATTTCTTAGTCAGTCATCTAAAATACATACGGACAAGCATTGAATAGCAGATCTTTTTTTAAAACACAACATCCAGCCGGGCGTGGTGGCGCACGCTTGTAATCCCAGTACTTTGGGAGGCGGAGACCGGAGGATCCCGGTTCGCGGCCAGCCTCAGCTCTTGCTCTCTCTCTGTCTCTCTCTCTCTGTCTCTCTCTCTCTCTACCCAGTGAGGCCCTCTGCAACTTCATGAGACCCGGTTTCAAAATAAAGCATAAAAAATAGGGCCGGGGGTGTAGCGCGGAGGTAGAACGCCCCTGCGTTCAATCCCCGGTACCGCAAAAAAAAAAAAAAAAAAAAAACCACAACATCCATCTAGCAACATTCCACCTGAGATCCACAACACAATTCCAAAGGTACCTCAACACAAGGAGACTTTTGTATTCTCTAATAAATTTGCTGGCCTGGATCTATTAAATATTATAAAAGGTTCTCCTATTTAATCATTAGGATGAGCATACAACAGTGATCATTATTAGTTTTCAGACCTTTCATTAAATAAACATAAAAGACATTCACAGAGATAATAATAAATTAATTTATTAAAGATTTGGAAGTCTCAAGATTCTAATTATAAAAAATGGTAAATTTAAAAAATAAGTATTTAGAATTCCACTTCAAAAGAAAAAGGTCTGGCTTCTTTCCTAGATTCAGTTGCCCATTTTCCATTAATCTAGGTAGAACTGTGTTTTCCAATCAGCTAGTCTTTTTTTAAAAAATCAACATTTACTTCTAAAGGCAAAATCCCTGGTATTATGCTAAAATTGCATGAGAAAGGTAAGGAATGATATATGGATCCAACCAGGGAAGCAGATAACACAGCTCGTTCTCTTCCAACATTTGATTACTTTCTACTTTACAGTAACTATTTTTCTCTTCTTACATCCCCCTTCAACTGCTTTTACATGATTTTTTTTTCTGATAACCTATTTATTACGTTTTTTGTCCTCTCTGTCACAGATCCAGTATGAATCGGCCTGAGTTCCCACTATTGTGTAACAGGACAAGGAGGAGTATCTACTATAATTACAATTGGAGGAAAAGATTTCATGGCAAATCATTTTGAAACAGTGCTGAATTTTGAGTTTAAGGTGCTATTTTTCTCAATTTAAACATGCAAATATTTCCCTTTTAAAATAAAAATAAAACTCAACATTAAATTCACAAAGAGACTCTAGGTCACAACAATTCTCTCTCTCCTGGAAGCTGCAATCTGTACCCCAGGTGGGGTTCCAGTAGCTGCATCCACATTTGGTGAATCGTGCCCTAGGCGAGAGCTAACAAGCCAAACATCACTACATCTGGACCAGTTTTTCTCACATGAGAAACCTGGATTGTGGATGGCAAACATACAAAATGGGATATGTTGAAGTAAAATCACTTTTTTGGCAGAAAGATGACAGCAGATTCTTAGAACTACCATGGTAATTATATTCCCCCAAAAAACCTTTTCCTCTAACTATAGGAATAGAATGATAAAGAGCACATTTAGAATCCATAAACAGGACATCTGCTTCCAATGAAAAAAGTAGCAGAATGGCCGGGCATGGTGGTGCACACTTGTAGTCCCAGCTGCTCTGGAGGCTAGGCAGGAGGATCACTGGAGTCCAGGAAATAAGAGACCAACCTGGGCAACACAGGGAGATGCCATACCCCACAAACAAACAAACCAGTAACAGACTGGATTCACTCTCCCTCTTTAACAACTGAAATTATATACATATATATATATATGTATATATGTATATAATTTCATATAATTGTTTCACATATATATGAAACAATTTTCAGAAATTTGTTAGTGCAGAACAAGAAAGGAAACAAATAAGGTAGGCCTTATAGCTGCCACAACTCACCACCAGAGTTTCCAGGATATGGCAAAAAGGAGAAACCCAGGGGTCTCCCTGAAAGGAGGAGATTTGAGAACTAATATTCCAGTATAGCAATGGTAGTATAGACAAACTAAAAAATTACTAAATTTATAAAGCACTTTTGCAAAATAGATAAGCATTTGTCATATTCACTTGCTTTTATGATCTCCAAAGATCTGCTCTGTGATTCTGATCAAGTGAAAAAGCAAATCTGATGTCTATGTTAACAGTAAATCTAGTGGATCAAAAGATAAAGAGCCTTCTGTATTTTGATTAGAAAAGCATTCAAAGCCTTTCATATAAAGACTATTTTCTCCCTAACAAAAAGACTCTGTTTTCTGGGATTTCTAAAGGCCACAAAGAAAAAGGATAAGGGAAGTAAATCATTGTCCTATGTGTTGATAGAGCTAGCTTCTTTCAAATCAAGATCAAACGCCATTGGCTGGTAAGAAATAACATCCTTTGCCAACAAGTCCTCTCACTGAAGTATGTCCTGAAATATCTCAAGATCACATAGACAATTTAATTCAAGCACATACTCCACATGATCAACACTTCCAACTCAACCCATCCAGGGACATAGTATCCAAATAAGTACATATGGTGATTACAATGATGCCATCCTTATACATATTTAACAGGGCAAGTGATCATTAAAGCAGTTTAAAACTATTAACATGACTTAAAATAGATTCTAATGGTAGAATATTAATATCAGTAGAACAAGCCCAATGTGACAATGAGTCAACACACATTCTCCAACAAGTCTTTAAACAACAGTTTGAACTCATTTATCCAACTGACAATTTAAAGTAAATAATAATAAACTGAAACAACACAAAAGCATGCTTTTTATGCCTTCACTAAGGATTCACTCTTTACAAAAACTTTTAAAAGTAGTTTCAAATATATGTAAAAGATCAGAAACTTTACAACATTAGTTATAAAATCTCACCCAATTTTGATTTAAATTTTCAACTCCATGACCCAATATGGAAAACAGAGTGAGTAAAATGGGCATAAAATACATACATTCAGAAAAACCATACTAACAAAAACAAACGTGGCAACCCATATATGTGGTATGTAGAAAAAGCACTACACTTTATTGAGACTCTTTTTCCAGCCCCAGCTCCTCCATTTCCGTCAGGGTTTGGATCTGAATGCACCACAGAGGCTCATGTGGCGACAGCTTGAATCACAAAGCAGCAAGGGTTAGAGGTGGGATTTTGGAGAGTGATAGGATCTTGAGGGCTCTAACCTCATCAATGGATTAATCCATTAATAGATTTATAGCTGCGTGAACTATTGGGTGGTGGTGGAAAGTGTAGGTCATTGGGGACCTGCCCTCAGGGACTGTGTCTTGTCCTTTGCTCCTTCTTCTCTCTCCCTGCTTCTTGGCTGCCATGAGACAGGCGGCTTTGCTCCACCACACCTGCCCCACTATGATGTTCCCCTCCCCACAAACCCACAGCAATGGGGCCAAGGGACTAACGAGCAGAAACCTCTCAAACTGTGAGCCAACATAAAGCTCTCCTCCTTTAACTAGTTTTTCTCGCATATTTTGTTATGATGTTGAAGAGCTGACTACCACAACCTCATAGCTTTCAAACCTTCAGTATAAAAGAACTTTACTAAGACCTAATGTTCTCATCAGTGAAATGGGGAGAGCTGCTAAACCTAATATAGAGTTGTTGAGAAATTCATAATTAGCTTAAGATACTATGTATAAAATCCTTTTTTGTTCTACAAATTACTATATAAATTTAAATTATATAGAGAAATATTAAATATGATACAATGACACTAATTCAAGTCAGTAAAACAACCAAATATGGCAGCCTTTTACAAATATCTCCAGTAATTGTTTTTCTTTCAAAATTCTCAGTAACAATTCATAAAAAGCTTATGTTATCTGAGGCAAGGGGTGTACTTCAGTCATGGAGCACTTGTCTAGCATGCATGAGACCCTGGGTTCAACCCCCAGCACCACAGGGAAAAACAGAAGTATGTTATCAATTATAGGCATCTGTTTTCCTAGAGGTAAGTGTAAGCCAGTCTGTCATAAGGCATCCTCATCCTCATCATTATCATGACAGTAATATCAAAGGCTAGAAATTTTATATGTTAGTACAACCTTTGTACTTCATTCTCAGGTTTCTACTGTTTTATGAAACATGACATATTTATTGAGTACCAATTTATATCATACTCTGAAAAATTTTAAAAATAGAAATGATAACATCTTGGACTTGAGTCATCTTGCAGCCTAGATGGCCATAATACCATATAAACATAAATAATTCAAATTAAAGTGATATTTTACTTTTGGCCATGAGATAGTAACAGACATAAACTAGCCAGCCTACCAGAAATAGTATGAAATAAAATAAAACTGCAGAAAAATATTTGAAACAAATAGCTTCAAATATTAGGAAATAGGCAAAGCATTATTTTGGTTCCTGAAAGAAAGAAATTACATGAAATGAGCACTGTTATCTCCCTGGCTTTCTGTCTAAAGGCATTTCAGAACGGCAGTACACAAGCAAAGAACAGCAGCCTACTGAATGGGGAAAAGAACAGAATAAAGTTGGGGAAGGCAGCAAAATTTGTGGAAACGGGATACCAAATACTGGGAGTTCCAGAAATCTGCCTAATGTCAAATTATTAGGTTTCACCTGGGCAGGATAACATTCTACAAAGGCTGGCACTGAATAGCCAAATGGAGAGTCTGGTGGTCACATAGTACTGACAAACACAGCATGCAGATAAAACCATGAAAACACACACACACACACACACACACACACACACACACACACACGGAATTCAATGTCACACTGTTGGGAGAGAACCGCAGGGGCCTCTCATATTTCTTCACTTCTTGAGAGCAGAGGCACTGGCTGGGTTTTGTTCCAGACTATCTTTCCAAGACGTGTTAATAGAGCGAGTGATCAATTGAAGTCACTTTAAACTATTAACATGATAGTAACTTGATTAAAGCAAAGAACCTTGGAAGAGACAGTCTGCCTTCCTCTGGGAATCTGTCTTCCTCTGGAGCAAAGGGTGCATTTGCTGATGTCCTCGGAAGACAGGAACTGTATCTCCTACAGCAGCAAAGGCAGGCCCACTTTCTGCACTTCATGTCCTGTTTGGGTTCCTTCCCTAAACTCAGGGTTCCTCTTCCATATTGCAACCAGCTGCATTTGCAGGCAGCAATCTGGTCCCGTTCATACTACATTTCTGTGACTTGGGAGCAAGGAAAACTGATGCAAATTTGTTGATGCTCATGCCACTGGCTGTGTCATAAATTACAAAGTCCTTTGTTTTCTGAGAGTATCCAGGAAACTGTAATAGGCTCACTAATTAGCACTTGATATAGGAAAAATCTCAGACCCTACACAGTTCTTAACACACAACTAAAGAGTACCTACTGAGAACAGCTACTTTAGCCTTAGAAGTAAAATATCTTAGATCCTTCAAAACACAGATTAAAAACAAACCTTTTTTATAAAAATTGTATTTTATTTTAAAACAAGTTTATGAAAGTAGAAATCAATATAAAAATACAGATTACTCTAGCATGTTGGCAAAATAGCTTATGGCTGGACTTGAGTTTGGAAGCACAGGCACTGTATGTCTGAGGGCATCTGGAAGTCAGAGTCGGACTGGATCCCACCACCAGCCCTGGTCACTAATCTGGAAACAGTAATCTCAAGTAGCATTTAGCAGTTTTTAACTAGTAAGACACTGAAGCATAATCACCTCCTGTGTACCACTGCTTCAAAATGTTCTTACTTATGTCTGAGCAGATAAGGAAACTTGATACTTATTGTTTCTAACATTTAAATTTTTCATTAAAAAATAGTTAATAGAAGCCGGGCGTGGTGGCGCATGCTTGTAATCCCAGTACTTTGGGAGGCGGCAGCTCGCGCATGCACGCGTGCGCGCACGAGCGTTCTCTCTCTCTCTCTCTCTCTCTCTCTCTCTCTGTCTGTCTCTCTCTCTCTCTCTCTCTCTCTCTGTCTCTCTCTCTTTCTCTACCTAGTCTCTCTCTCTCTCTACCTAGTGAGGCCCTCCGCAACTTCGTGAGACCCAGTTTCAAAATAAAGTATAAAAAAATAGGGCCAGGGGCGTAGCGCGGAGGTAGAATGCCCCTGGGTTCAATTCCCGGTACCACAAAAAAAAAAAAATAGTTAATAGAAAATAATGATGGGTTCTGGCTTTTTGCATACTGAATGTATGGGGAGGTCACTGATGTAAAACTAGTGTTTCTGTAATTTTTAGAAAGCAGAATTTGATCTGTTTCTATGTACAAATTAAAAAAACACTCATGCTATCGAAAGGTTCAACACCCAAGTCTTAACTCGTACGTAGGTGTCATTAATGCAGGTTGCTCTAAAACGGTACAGAACTTGCACCTGCTTCTAGTGTGCATTTCTGATTTAAAGGAACAAGCAGTTCTTAGGTTCAGTAAACTTATAAAGTGGACAGTTTCACACAATTATTGTGAGAAATAATAAAAAAGGCAATTTAAATTACTTAATTACAGAGTAATATAATCTTAGCACTAAAGGAAAAGAGCAGGCAGTATCAGATCAGAATTCCTCCAACTCTTCAAGAATAGAGGCTGATTAGGATAATACACCCTCCTAAAACAAAGCAAGTCATTTTAAAAGCTAAATAACCCATGTTAACGTAATTTGATTATAAAGTTAGACAGACACAATTATATTTCCTCACCAATTTAGAATTCTGAGAGCACAGCACCTCAGCGAACATTAAAGGACACTCCAGATTAGCCTGGCATAGAAAACTGCCTCTTGAGCCTTCAAATCCTATACCAATCCTATACCTCTCATCATTTTCTAATTTGTTGTTTATTTAGCTTTAAGGTGAATTAAGTAGGGCTACATTTTTTGTTAAACTAATTTCAAATCTAAATTGAAATATTTAAAAACAAATCTTGAAGGTGTCCAATTTATCAATCAATGAAAACATGAAATAATGGTCAAGTTTTCAAATTAGTCAAAGACATATAAAGCAAAACACAATACGCAAAAAATGTTATCAAAAATTTAAAAGAGGAAAAATATCTTTTTAAAAGGCAAAACTGTGGAAACAGTAGAAAGATCAAAGTTTGGGGGAGGGACGGAGGAGTAAGTGGGGCACAGAGAATTTTTAGGGCAGCAAAACAATTATGTAGGGTACTATAATAGTGAATCCAGGCCATTATGCATTTGTCAAAACCCATAGAATATGCGACACCAAGAGTGAACCCTAAAGTAAACTGTGAACTCTGGGTGAGAATGATGTGTCGATCTAGATTCACTGCTTGTCATGAATTTATCACTTTAGTACAGGATGTTGACAAGGGAAGCTGTGTGTGTGCAGGAGGAAGGGATATATGGAAACTCTGTACTCCCAATTTTGCTAAGAACTAATGCTGCTCTAAAACATGTCTTTTTTTAAACACATACAGGACTTTAAAGACTAAGTTAGAAAAAGAGTAAATTATTTTAGTAATGTTTTAATATTGATTGCATATTGAAATGTTTTTGATATGCTGAATTAAAGGAGATACTGTTAATATTTTTAAATGGGTGGTTAATACCTGGTATTATTGAGAACAGTGGTACACAGATGCTCTCTTGAACTTTTGGGGCAGATAATCAGTCAATATATCCCAAAAGTTCAACAGCGACATTCCTATGAATTTATTCAAAGTAGATTATAATACAAAGTGCAGTAGACCCAAACGGTGGAATTCAAGGAACTATTAAGTCTGAGTAGATCTCTACTTTCAGACACAGAAAGATTTTCAAAATACTGTCAATTGGTAAAGGTCAGATTATAGCACATCATGGAAAGATGAGTCAGTTTATGAAAAAGTGTGTAATATTAATGCACATATATTTATATAGAGATGTATATAGGATTAATCAATAAAACATTAACCATTATAGTCTCTGAGTGATGAGATTTGGGCTGCTTTTTGGTCTCTATATGTTATTTTCTTCTTTTACTTGAATTTTTTACAATGGTCCTAGATCTTTTTTCCAAAATCATAAAGGCATTTATACTCACACATAAACATAGATACACATACAGATGGTGTTTGGCTTCTGTAATTTAACTTACAATTAATCCTAAAAAAAGTTCATTCTACCTAAAGAAATAACTCATGTGATTCTGTAATTTGGAGCAAATCTCATCATAGACTCCAGTTATCTAATATAAAATTAAGGTATACTGGGATAAGCATAGGCTTTAGAGTCAAAGTCTTGGCTGAATTCTTTTTTTTTTTTTTTCAGTACTGGGGATTGAACCCAGGGGCATTCTACCTCTGAGCTACACCCCCAGCCCTATTTTTTTATTCTTTATTTTGAAACAGGGTTTCACTAAATTGTGGAGGCCTCACTAAGTAGCTGAGGGTGGCCGCAAACCCGGATCCTGTCTCAGATTCCCAAGTACTGGGATTACAAGTGTGCACCACCACGCCTGCCATCTTGGCCGATTCTGCAGTGGCCTGTGCGAGCCTGTGCTTCTGCTTTCTCAAAGGGAAAATAAGAATACTAGTATACATCTATCACAAGATTGATATGAAAGTCAAATAAATAATCCATGTGAAAAATGCTTCCAAAAATGTTAGTCGTGGTAGTATACCCTTATGAGGAGTATACTGCAAAACAGGGGAAAAAAGCATTATACAGGATGCCATAATAATGAAAAGAGAAAAAAAAAAGGTGACTTTTTAAAATGGGAAGGAATTTAGCATTATCATCATTCACTAGCATACATTAACTTAAATGTCTTCTAAACATAAAGCACTGTATTAGGCTTATGGAATTCAAAGATATCTGTGACATTATTTCTTGCTTTTGAAAAATTTACAATTTATTTGAGAAAGGCACTAGAGTACCAACACAAATATAAACCCAATTATAAGAACAGAAACACACATGCAAAGGGCAGCAGAACAGAATCGTAACCCAGAAATAAGAGAGATGCTGAATCATCACAACTGTATCTGAGTTGTATCAGCAGCAAAGAAACCTGACGCTGAAATACAAACCACGGCAGGCAACTGAGCTGGCTGAGCCTCCCGATCCTCCTGGACCAGGGAACTGCAACTGTTTAATTACTACATATTACTTTGCTAACATTTATATATTAAACATTAAATAACTAGTCATTCAGTACACTACTTGGTCAGTGTTGGATTTTTATTAAAATGTGGCCAACATTTTAACAAAAACAAAACTAAGCCATAAATCATCAAGAAATAATTGATATCTTTATCAGCTTGACACTGAGTTCACTCAGCTGTTAGTTGTTTTTTAAAACAATGATGGGGTGATTTTTTAACCTGGGAAACTTCCCAAAAATTGCCAAAAAAAAAAAACTTAGTACTTTAGTAACACCAAAGACAGGGCCAGTTGTGACCTAGTATTCCTTATTGATTGGTTCAGAATCACTTTTCCTCATTACCTCCTTTAATAAGTGAATCTTGAGACATGGTCCCATTCAGAGAGAATATTAATAACAGGTCAATAAATTAAAAACAGAATTAAAACTATTTCATCTGGTTATAATTCTCAAGCTCTCAATCTTTTAATGAGAGTTACAGAAGGGGTTTGGAAAAATCTGTACTCTTAACAAATTGAATAAACCCTACATATATTTCTATCTAACTAGATTGTAAATTCCTTTGGTAACTGGATACATGATCATCTCTGCAGTCCTTTTAGCATCAAGTATGACCTTTTAAACATTGGATGGGTGGGTGGGTGGATGGATGGATAGAGACAGCTGAGGCTGGCCGCGAACCCGGATCCTCCGATCTCCGCCTCCCAAAGTACTGGGATTACTCTCTCTCTCTCCCTGTCTCTCTCTCT
>PVJS01004639.1:43343-68183 GCA_004027185.1 Glis glis
ACAAAAAAAAAAATAGGGCTGGGGGTGTAGCTCAGAGGTAGAATGCCCCTGGGTTCAATCCCCAGTACTACAAAAAAAAAAAAAAGCAAAACAAGGAGAGGCTGAAAGCAAACTGAACAATATTGACAAGTCTAAACAGAATCAGGAGTCCTAAGCCTCTTCAGGGCTGAAGTCATGCTTTTTTAAAATTATATTTTAGGAATTTAATAATGATTCAATAAAAAGAATATGCTGCATTTACAAATAAAGAGAACTGGCATTATTAAAAAGTTAATATAGCATATAATACAAGCCATCTTACCAAATGACTTCCAAAACACAAGGGAAAAGAGAGCAGTTATATTGACTAGTGCCATAAAAAATAAACAATTTTACACAACTTGAAAGTGAAAAAAATATGTATAAGTACTATTTTGGCTTATTCTATATAAATGCTGAAAAAAACCTTATTAGATAATGAGTGTGTTTATTTTCTTATAACATTCATATAGCACTTTACAATTTGCATTTTTTTCACATTATCTCACTTGATAATGTAAAATGGACATGTTTACTAAATACATATGATAGATGAGGAAAGAGAGATACAAAAAGGATAAGTAATTTGCCTAAGATTACACAGATAGTAGGTGATGCAAATGGATTTTGAACTCATCTTTTCCAAATTATATAATAATCTAATGCTATTAGTAAAAAATACTACTAATAAAAACACTACAAGTGGAGCATGGTGGTGGAAACCTACAATCCCAGTACTTGGGAAGCTGGGACAGGATAATCACACACACACACACACACACACACACATACACACATACACACACTAGTAATAAAAAATAATATTTTCAAAGTATAATTTCAGAAGGAAAATATCTTTATGATATATGCATATACCAGAATGAAAAGAAATTATACAAGAATAGGCAAATGAAATTTTTCTATTTATCAAAGCAAGCTTAAGTATTTCCACTTTACTGAATTGATGACATTAATAATAAGGAAAAAGTGAGCATAAAAGTTTTTAGGTATTTAACGCATCACTCACATCAAAATGAACTTAAAGATAGATGAGCTATCTGAGGAAAGAAAAACTGGAAATTGAGCCAGCTCACTGTACTGTCATTGAGCAGCAGAGTTTGCAGCAATTAGAGCTCTGTGTGCTGATTAGAAGAATCCAAAAACTAAATTAAATAAAGCAAAGAGAACTGGTTTGCATGAAATGCATCCATGAATGTACAAGGGGATATTTATGTAAATATGCAAGCAAATGCACTGGAAATTTCTGAGAAGATGTACAATAAACAATTATGTATATTCTAGGAAGAGGTGGGGAGGAACTTTGGATCTGAAGTATGAGAGAAGACCTACTTTTCTTTGTATGTCTCTTAACAATAATACATTATTTTTTACCATTTGTGTTTATTAGTTTTTATTAAAAGGCTTTTACTAAAAAGTATGTTTTAAATAATTGTCATTAAAATGAGCATAATTTTTAAAGAATTACCATATGTGCACATAATCACATAATGTGCAATGTGATTACAGTGGGTTTAATGTACTAACATGTCTTTGGAGATGATTGGCAAAATATTCCTGAAGGTAGATTTGAAAGCTGAGTTTTCATGATGGTTACAAGTAGACCAAATGGAAATGGAAAATAGTGGCACTCTAGACAGAGGGAAAATTGAGTGGTGAGACAATGTGGGACAATGAAAATAAAGTCTAAAATGATTATCTGAGTCCAGATCATGAAGGTTCTAGAATATTAGACTTAAATGTGGATCTATTCTGGAGATCAGGGTCTCTTAAACATAAAAATGTGCAGGCTTCAGTTTGAGAAAAACTGGAATTAGTGGTGGAGATTTAGAGCTTGTTGTCTGGACGAGATTGCCACACAGACTGCTTCACATAATCAGAATGGCTGGCTCCACTATGGTAGGAATATGGTTCTCTTAGGTTCCACAGGAACATTGTGATGTACAGTAAAACCAAAAATCTTATTTTCACTGATGGTACCAGACTAGTTCTTAATAAAAGTGCTATGAATTATCCCAAACATAGAGTTTACATGATTGAGGAACAGCATATTCTGATTAGTCAACTGAAATTGACAGAATTACTATATTGATCTATGACTCTGTCAATTTTTTAGTGTGCAAGGCCAAAGGCTATTTATTCCTAGGTGTTTTCCAACAATTAGAATATGTTTCCTTTAGACAGGCAGCTTTATTACTTAGGGAAAATACTGGTATGAATAGCCATACTTTTGGTAAGATGTGTCACTAATATTGAATTTTATTCATTTTTCCTTTTGTTAAAATTCATTAAAATAGAGGATTATGAAATTGTTATCTATGATACTTATCAGAACCCATAATTAGAGCTAATTATTATTACAAGGATATAATAGGTCTTACCCTGAAATGGTAAGAAATACTTGAATAAACAGACTATACCCCTCATAATATTCAGTCTTTATTGTGACTATTAAATCCTGCAATTATCTCTCCTAGCCATGAGGTCAAAAGCCATCACTAGTATATTGTGATACTATACCACTATATATTAAATATATAGACAAAATAATGTGCATATATATTTTTACATACACACTATAAAGTTATGAAAAGCAGGTACCTGCAGTTTGTTTAAATTATAATAAAAATAACCATATGTTTAAAAGCATGTTCATGTATTCTACTATCTCTATTGATGATCACAGCTTTATGGTAGAAAGAAAAGAAAGGTGGTTATAATAGTTCTCACTTTAATGACAAAAAAAACAAGGCCCAAAAAGCTTAAGCTGGAACTGCAACCCAAATTATTCTAATTCCAGCCCAATGTTAAAGTTCTGCTATCCTAAGGTAGCAAAAGCAGCAGTGAACAAAAGCAGTAAGTAAAAAGCAGATTCTCATCAAAACACCATGAGGAGAACATCATAGTCACGTCACTCTAATGGGTAAAAAGAGATGGGACATAATGACCCCTTGACCCTGGGGCCCCAGGCCAGTTACCGCCTATCATTACACCAGTTCCTTCGCCTAGCAGAATCACACAAATGTTGTCATTTTCTATGTGTCATAACAGAGATAAAGTTGAGAAACACTGCTACTAAGAACTAAGGAATATCAGAAGACTGTTTTTTTTTTTTTTTTGTGGTACCGGGGATTGAACCCAGGGGCGTTTTACCTCTGAGCTACATCCCCGGCCCTATTTTTTTATCCTTTATTTTGAAACTGGGTCTCACGAAGTTGCAGAGTGCCTCACTAAGTAGCTGAGGCTGGCTGCAAACACGGATCCTCCGGTCTCCGCCTCCCAAGAACTGGGATTACAAGCGTGTGCCACCACACCCGGCCAGAACGGTCTTAAATAAATTAAATGTGCTTAACAAAATATAAACTTCATAAACTTTTAAATGACCTATAAAAAGAAATTCATTATCAATGATTTAACAAAATCTTGCTTCAAGGATAATTTCTAGACTTGAATTAAATTTTATACTCACTCAACAAAGCTATATAGGAATTCAGATAAATGAGAACAATGTCATCACTGGGATGGCCTTGTATTTGCTATAATTTTTTATCATTCACAAACTGCAATACAGGTTGAGCATCTGTAATCCAAAATAACAAAATCCAAAATGATCTGTAATCTGAAACTTTCTGAATGCAAACCTAGCATCACGAGTGGATAATTCCACACCTGACCTATATGATGGTCACAGTCAAAAAAATCCAGATGCACTAAAAAGTACTATGTAAAATTACCTTCAACATAATATATAGCATATAAATATATATATATATATTATATATATACTAAAATTACCTTCAGATATATATGGAACACAAGTGAATTTCATGTTTAGACTTGGGTCCCATTCCCAAGATATCATTACATATGTACAAACATTCCAAATTGTGAAAAAATCCAAAAGGTTAAATATTCCTGGTCCTAAGCATTTCAGATAAGAGATACTCAACCTTTTCTTAGTATCTGTTTGCACATATCTCATGGCCAATTCCACCATCGTACTCAACTGGTATTTCCTGAGAACCCTGTGCTTCACTGGGGATTGAACCCAGGAACATTCTACCTCCGAGCTACACCCCCCAGCCCTATTTTTAATTCTTTATTTTGAAACAGGGTCTCACTAAGTTGCGGAGGGCCTCACTAAGTAGCTGAGGCTGGTCGCGAACCCACATCCTCTGGTCTCAGCCTCCCAAGCACTGGGATTACAAAGGTGCGCCACCACGCCTGGCTTTGTAATATTTTCCTTAATCTCACTCATCATCATTCCTTCAGAGACATGAACCCTTAATGTTATCCCTTTCTAATAAACTTCTAGCTGGTTAATATTAACTCTTAGAAGTTTGAAATTTTACACATATATGAAACTTTTATTTTGCTGCTAAATTATGTACATGTGAAAATTTCAGAAGAAAGGAATGATAAAGAAAAGTCACATAGAGTTGAGGTTGCAGCTCAGTGGTAGAGTGCTTACCTAGAATGTCTAAGGCCCTGGATTCAATTCAAGAAAGAAAGAAAAGGGGAGAGAAAGAGAGAGAGGAGAGGGAGAAGGAGAAAGCAAGAGGAGACAGGGGGAGAAGGAGAGGGAGACAGATGATTGATAGATAATATATATTATAATCTATATCTGTAATCTATCTATAGATAAATATATATATATATATAGATACATATATATATATATGGAGAGAGAAAGAGAGAGAAGACACCCTTTAATTTCCAAGTCTTTTTTGATTCCTCTAGAAAGTATCAAGTCTTTTTTTACCCTTTTTCATTTTATTTTATTTCTATACTTTTTTCTGTACATTGTAACTATACATCATAATGAGATTCAAACTGATATAAACATACATGCATGCACCCAGCACTAGGTATATTTCTTTCCATATCCCACCCCACTCTCCGCTCCTCTCTCCTCATACATTTTAGTGAGATTGGTAGTGATACCTTCATATATGAACATGACATTATTTGAACTGTTTCCTTCCTCATTTTCCCTCATTTGAACTGTCTCATTCCATCATTTTCCCCTCCCCAGTTCTTTCCCCCAGTCCCCTTCCACTATTCCACTGGTCTCTCTCCTCATTTGTCTGTGAAGTCCAAATCCTATTTTCTCTCTAGCTTTCACATATAAGAGAAAACATATGCTTGATTTCTGAGACTGGTTGATCTCACTTAGCTTAATACTCTCTAATTCCATTTATTTTGCTGCAAATGGCATAATTTTATCCTTCTTTATGGCTGAGTTAAATTCTGTTGTGTGTATATACCACATTTTCTTCATCCATTCTTCTTTTGGCAAACACCTAGGTTGGTTCCATAACTGGGCTATTTTGAATTGTGCTGCCATAAACATAGGTATGAATGTATTGCTATAGTATTCTGACTTTCATTCTTTTGAAAGAGCGAGGAGTGGTACAGCTGGGTCATATGGTGGTTCTATTTCTAGTCTTCTAAGGAACCTCCATACTGATCTCCATACTGGTTGTACTAATTACAATCCCATCAACCGTATATAAGAGTTCCTATTTCTGCACATCCTTGCCAGCATTTATTATTTGTATTCTTGATGATTGCCATTCTAACTGGGACTAGATAGAATCTCAATGTAAGCTATCAAGTATTAAGGTGGATGTTGTTAGATATGGTACTATAAACTTTCATTCTGTACCAAATATCCTTTTCAAAGTGAAATTAATGCATTAGCCCAAAGTATATCAGTATCCTCCATCAGCCTTGTTGCTGCTCCTCTGTAGTAGTAAATACGAGACTCAGAAGTTACTAGGTCACCTTCCTTTAAGCATGCCCTTCTTCCAGAATGATCACATACTTGGAAACAGATAAGGGATACTGTTTATCACAGACACTTCATTCCTACTGAAGTGATTCTGCTTTTAGTCACACAGCTAACCCCCACAGTACAGTACAGAAACCAAATAAAACCATATGTATATGTGGTGTTCAACGGGGCAACTTACAAAATATTTTCACGTCCTTATGTACTTGAGTCTCTTAAAAGTCTTCTGATATTGTCATGAAAAGCTTTTTATAAATGGGAAAACTGAAATTAATACAAATTAAAGAACTTGACCAAAGTCACACATTTGATAAGTGGTAAAGCCAGAACCAAAAGCCATGCTTCAACATGTCCAGTATCTTCCCACTCTACCATGAAATCTATCAAATAAGACATCCTGCTTTAACCATGAGAGGATTCCAGATTTTAAGTTTTATGAAAATCATGGCAACCAGCCCATTTCAATTTAATTACCTATCTACATTCAATCAAAGGGTAAGTCTGAGTTTCCTCACATGTGTTTGTTATGTTGTTATGTGTCATGTCCTCTCTCCTTTACTGTCCTTGTCTCATTAGAAATAGAAAAACTCCTTTTTTCTAAAACAAGAAAAAAATTCCACAGGGTATGCTAATTATATCAAAACAGGAAAGAGCACAACTTCTTCAAGAGTATTTCATTAAATAAATTTTTAAATAAGAAAGGAATAAAATCTTTTAAGAAACAAAAATATAATAAAAAGAAGCAAAGTAAAATTAAAAACTAAAGAAGCTGGAACACTTCAAAGTAATATAAAAACATTGGCAACTGTCTAATGAATGAAAGAATAAACACTGAATACACCAGAAGATACACATGAAACAAGGCAAAAGCACACATTCCAGAATGAAGGGATTTCACGCCCTTCAAGCAGCACCATGAGATGATGCAGACAGCTATCAGGCTCCTTCCAGCCAAGGGTTAGAGAGCCTAGAAATAGGAAGCAAGACCTCTGGAGAAAACTCAACACTCCTGACCTTCAAGGTTAAAAATACTTGTGGGGTCCGAGTGTGATGGTACACACCTATAATCCCAGTACTGAGGAGACTGAGACAGGAGGATCACAAGTTCACGGCCAACCTCAGCAACTTAGCGAGGCCCTCAGCAACTTAGCAAGACTCTGTTTTCAGAGTAAAAAATAAAATAGGGCTGGAGGTTTATCTCAGAGGTAGAGTGCCCCTGGGTTCAATCCCCAGTAACACACACACACACACACACACACACACACACACACACACAAGCTGTGTAGGAGGAGAATTCTTCTTGGAGAAGGCTGTCCCTACCTTTACCTCCTCCAATGAAGCAGAAGCACCCCAGAATAAGTATTGACAAGTCCCTTAAGAGCAATACATAAATAAGTTTTGTATTTTGACCAAATCATATTTAGTCATATCTGAAAAGATCAATTCTAATAACATTTAAAATTATGTTGTAAGGTAAATTTAAGTTATTCATGTTTAATCTGTCACATATATTAGATACAATACAAATCATACATTTTTGAAGAATTTAAATATACTAAATATATAAAGTACAAGACATCCTAAATGTATTTTAATCTTACTTTGTGATTTAGAAACAATTCAGTGACTCCAAATGTTTTTAACACCTTGACCACTATTTTGAATATATCATAAGTGAGAAATTAGTAGTAAATGATCCAAGGTTTAAGGTATACAATCTGATATTAAGGCCATCACCTCTCTTATTTCCATATCCATCTATAAACAAAATGGTCATTGGAGAGAATGAGTCAAAAATTACCAAAAGATTTAATAACCTCCTAAATGGTATAAGCTAAGTAAATGGGTCTCATAATAGACTTTATAAAGAATTTTGGACAGTTACATCTGCCTCAAAGGCCATATTTAGGAAAATGATACATGTTAAACAGTGCATTATGGATTCAATTATGTCTTCAAATCTTAAATTAAAATGAGACAAATATATAAAATTTGAATTTTTGCCTTCCAACTAGTATTCAATTTTAATATTTCTACTTTTTAGGATAAACATTCAATGTCACTAACAACACTATCATTATCATTAAAACCTTGGAAGCTAGGAATTTTTGTACAAATCAATTCTCAGCTTACTATTTCTTCTTTAACATGTCTAAACCTGTACACAGTGCACACAACTAACACATAATCTTGATGACACTGTGCTGTCCCTTATTGTCAATGATTACTCTGCAGGTATTCATCACCAAAATTACATTTCATCATAAAACTAAGACTCCAAAACTTGATTCTCAAGTCCTTTGTAATAATAACAAATTTTTTAAAAAGTAACACATCTCCTAAAAAACAAACACTGCATTAACTGCTTGTAATTATTAAATAGGAAATGCTATCTTTATTTATTTACTTAAAGAATAAAAATGGCCAAGATCTTCAATTACCACAATTTCTTCTAAAAATTTCCCAAATACTCTGGAATCTCAAAAAATTAATATTTTTTAAAAACTAACTTTTAAAACTCCTTTCTAAACCATTTCAATGTAAGAGCAACAGTGCTTGTTAATGCATACATCCTGAAGATAGATGGTGTTCAGTATATTAAAACACATCTGAATTTATTTGGGTTTCTGCCTAATTTCCCAAGCTAATTTTAAGTAATCTTATCAAAATAATAAAATCATCTAAATTTTACAGCTACCCAGATAACAAGGTTTTAGATAGCTTAGTACAAATTAATGGCAAATCCAAATACTAAACACACCTCTTTTGCTAGTGCAGTTTTGTTATCAAACCAAGACATGATTACTTTTGAAATTACTAATTTCTGGAAGCTTATACATCTACAGAAGACCATCAGATGTACTAAACTGATAGTTGTGTGCTGCTTTTTTTTTTCAGATTCAAGTGATAAATAAGAAGGAACTGAAAGAGGAAAAGGCCCTATCTGATCTTTACCAGTTCTGCCTACCAAGTTACAGTTTGTGGTTTATCAACAGCTCTATTTTAAAAGAATGTTGTTTAAATAAAGCACCCAATTGCCTGTGATGATAAAAATCTGCAACCTTTCAAAGTCCTTTACATTATAGTTTTTAGAAGATGTAAAACATTTTCAGCAAGTATTAGTAGTATACAACAATCTTTTTCTAATTTCACTTTAAAAACAGAATATAATTTAGCAAGTAATCACTGAACACCATTCACAAGGAGTGAAAAGTCTACAACAGAGTCAAAGAGGTGCTTGACCTTCAAGTCCTAAAATCCAGTGGCAGCATGATTCAGGACAATGAAGACCCCATTCAAGACAGTACATGACTGCCACAGACAGATGCCAAGAGGATCATCACACAGCAACTTCTTTTTGTATTTTTTATTTCTGTAGCTTCACTTCCACAACCTTCACCTGTTTAACAAAGTGAAACTTTTTTTGTGTGTACTGGGGATTGAAATAGAGTACCGCCAACCCTATTTTATTTTTTACTTTGAAACAGGGCCTCACTAAGTTGCTGAGGCTGGCCATGAACCTGTGATCCTTCTGTCTCAGCCTCCCAAGTACTAGGATTATAGGCGTGTGCCACCATACCCGGCTAACAATGTGCAACTTTTGTGTGTGTGTGGTGCTGGGGATTGAACCCAGCGGCATTCTACCTCTGAGCTACATCCCCAACCCATTTTATTTTTCATCTGGAAACAGGGTCTCCTCAAGTTGCTGAGAACCTCACTAAGTTGCTGAGGCTGGCTTCAAACTTGTGATCCTCCTGTCTCAGCCTCCCAAGTACTGGGATTACAGATGTGTGCACCATGCCTGGTTTACAATGTGAAAGTTTTAAAGAAAAAAGTGAATTCAATGATAATTATTAAACCTTCAATACCAAATAAGAAAATAAACAGGTTCTATTCTTTTTATTTAAAATCTAGATCAGAAAAAATAAAATCTAGATCAGGACCTTCATCAGTTCTTCAATTCAACAAATATTCACTGAGCACATACTTTGAGTCATACCCTTGCTGGAGTTGAACAAACAAAACTAACACGATACCCCCATCAAGATATGTTACATTATATCAGCAAGAATGAGTCCTGATCTTTTTCTTTAGATGGAAATATTTATACAAAAACAATCTATTCTTTACTCTTAATTATTCACACGCATGATTCCAAACATGAAGTAAAACTCCAAATAACTTTAGAGAATGATAACCAGACATCCAGCTAAGGGCTGCAAAATGTCTGTCTCTCAGTTCATCACGTTCCAAGTACCCAAGTCTCCCCACTCCTCTACTGTCCCTCAGCCCCACATAAACAGCTGAGCTGGCCCCCCTTCATATCACAGCCTTTACTACAGGATTTCAACCATTCACTGGAAACCGACCCGTCCCTTCAAAACTGCTGCCGCCTTCACTGGTTTTCATCTGTGCCTGACAGTAACAGGCACTCAGAAAGAGTCGCTGGATGAGGGGAGGACTGAGTACTTCCTGTGCTGTTTAGACTCTGCTCTCCATGATCTTCAGATGTTTGTTAAGAATTAATATAAAATCACAACTTGGGTCAAGTCTAGAATTGGGGATTTTCTAAAATGAATGGCTGTTCTAAAATTGCTGCACAAGATTTCATTACTGTCAGAAGTCTTTAGTATTGTTTAGAGGTAGCACAGCATAATGGTTAGGAGCTCAGGCTCTAGCATCATAGAAACAGGCTTAAATCCCTGTCCTACCTCTTTGTGTTGTATAACTTAGGTAAACTGTTTAACCTTTCTGAGCCTCCATTTCCTCCCCTTTATAAAAAGGGTAACAGTCTCTATTTCCTCTATTCTATGCTTGCAATAAAGATAAATAGGATATGGGACTCTTGGCATACTTCCTGGCATATAATAAATAGATTTTATTACTATTTCCGTAAAACATCTAACTGGAAGCCTAATACAAGAAAATAAATTGTTAAGGCTCTGCAGGCATGTGAAATCATAGTTTTATTTTATTCACTAAGAATTTTAAACAAAAAAATTCATAAAATTCACTGAAAAATATTCTAAATACACTTACATACTTATGAAAGACAATCAAAAATTACAGAATACCCACATAAATGGAAGAAAGAAGGTAAAACCTAACTAAAATCCTACAGTTAGAGATATATTTGATCTTTAGTTCAGAGATCTTTCCATTATAGTAAACTGCATCTTTTAAATTAATTTGAGTTTATGAGGCTTTCTTTAAAATTAAAATGTTCTCTTGAGGGCTATCAGTTGTTCACCTCACTGAGAATTACTTTAGTCAGATAAACACTTTAAGTACCACCCACTCACTTAAGGAAATTGCTAGGTGAGGAGTTGAGAAGTCATTTTAAAACAAGTGTGCTTGGGTGGAGCATGCATAGATGACAGGAGTACATGAAGGAATCGCAGAAGCCAGCAAAGCAATTCCCTCTAAAAGGTTGTAGGAGGTGCTCTCTAAAGAAACTTCAAGTTCCATTATTCTATTTTTTATGCAATGTCCTAAGTGTTAATGCCACAACCCCTAAAAGAAATACCTCTAGAAAGTCAATTCAAAAGCACCTTTAGCAAGAACCCCACAAGGCTGACCCTATCATGGGAATGTGAACCAAGACATTTCTTTCTATAGATAAAATTAAATTTCTACGTAAAATGTCAACTGATCCTTAATGTATACAAACTAAGAGACTAACTTTGCCCCAAATAAATATAATAATGGGGAAATCATTATACCTAACAAGATAGGGACACCAGAAAAATCTTAGGAGCTTCTGAAAACTATCTTTAATCCTTTCTAGCCTAAGCAGAAAGCACTTATGGAACAAAGCTTCCATAAACATTCCATTAAAATAAACCTAAGAATTGAAAGTGGGAAATTTTTAATGTTAAAATGTTAAATCTCATTTCCATAGGAAGAAGAATTCTTTCAGAATTGACTGAAAATTAAAGGGATTAAGTGTATTCTCATAGAGTCTCATAGTTATATAAAACACTGCTAGGCGTGGTGGCACACGCCTGTAATCCCCATACTTGGGAGGTTGAGACAGGAGGATTGCAGGTTCGAGGCCAGCCTCAGCAATTTAGTGAGACCCTGTTTAAAAATAAAAAATTAAAAAGGGCTGGGAATGTAGATCAGAGATCGAATGTCTCTGTGTTCAATCCCTAGGACCAAAAAACAAAAACAAAAACCAACCTGGCTACCTGCTTAAAGTACCCTAAAAATGCTTACTTCCAATGTTATATATACATTTACACCTTAAATGCATATTATAAAAGGTAAATTATTATTCTCTAACTTGCAAGTCAAAAATAAAAGTGTGAGAGAAAAAAGAAAGCATTTTTATTTGAACATTAGAAAAATCTCCCAATGAGAGAATATTATCAAAAGTATATTAGAAACATGTTACCTTGAAAGTCAAGAAAACAAAGTTCCAAGAAAAAACCTGAATCAACTTGTTGCACTGTGGTAACCCAGCAGTGGCCAGACAGCAGTCAGAGAGCGCACCGCTGTGCAGAAAACTGCTGCGGAGGCCTGTGGCCTCTCACGCAGAACAGTGGGAATCCTCAACATCCAAGCCAAGAAGTCGCCTTGGATTAAAGCAACAAAAGTAAAGAGCATGTAAACAACACCAAGTTCCTAATGAGACACATTAAAATCAATTATTAAAATTAAACTCCATGACACACCTGTCAAAAGAATAATGAGCCAATACTGAATAGTGAATTCGATTTACTTTTTACATTTGTAGGTAGCCATGGGAGAGAGGATGTAATACCCCAAACCAAATATAAAAGTACAGATATTCTTAACTATTTCCTGAATGAAAAAAATGGCATATTCCAATGTTATGGTTCTAAACAGTCACATTAAATTTTGTTCCTGGTTGGTAAGTATGAGAAAGTAAAACAATTTCATTTTCTTCAATAATCTTGGTTATAAAATTAATACTTTCAGCACAGAGACTACCCTAATTTATCCTAGGCATCTAGATTGAGTAGGACTCAGTACCTCAATGAACACAAGCTAGAGCAAAATCAATTATCCCTACAATGACATTTTACTCACAGATTTTTTTCATGTTGATAATGTAGTGTCTCCTAAGCCATTTTATTGTATGTATGATTCATCAAGGTTCTATTTTCTAAATGTTAGGGTTGATTGGTTTTTGGTATGTGTGAATGTCTATAGGTGGGTTTTGAGGTAATCTCAACACACACACACACCTCTGTCCTTATAAATCTTGTGATGTGAGGAGAGAAGGGGAGATGTGGATGCTGAAAGTGAAGGACACAGGTGCAGCATATCCCACAGTAGCCCAGCCCGTGATATAGATGCACATACATTTCTAATGTCCTTGCTTCTATCATGCCAGCATTCACTTATGCTTCTAAAAGCAGCTCTTTGTGAATTAATTTAATCAGTATTTGGTAATTCAATGGCCAGCATTAGACTAGGTCCAATCTCTTTTTCTTTTTGTAAATATTAATTAAACACGTCAGAAACTGTGGTAAGCTGTTTCTTAAGGATGTGAATTAATGTGACCCATCAAGAGCTTACTTCAAGCAAGGCAATCAGTTAGTCATGCTATATGTATGACTTTTTAAGACTGCATTAGACATCTCTGTAAGAACACAATAAGTGCTAAAATACAAGCAGAGGCAAAATGATGTGGATTCTCATGTAAATGGTAAAGAGAAAAAAATATTAAATGCAAAAATAGGCTTAGGAAAGCCTCTTTTGTGCAGGGCATGGAGGATACTAAGTTAGAATTCTTTGGCTTAAGATTCTGATTTCAGAAAGAAATAAGAGGCCATTAAACTGTTCACATGAGCTAGAGGTAAAAAAAAAAAATTAGAAAGGTAATTTGATACCAGGTTGGATGAATTGATCAAAGTGGAAAGTCTATTGCAAAGAAGGGTTTATTCCTAAGGAAAATTATTCTAGGTAAAGAGAAAGAAATAAAGAAAATAAGATTTGCTAAAGATGTGCTTAAGACTACTAATAAATAGAAGTGTTAGATCAAAGATTCATTAAGTATGGAGATGTAAATTCTAAAAAGGAAGAGTAGAAAACTGATGTGCTAAGTTAGGGTCTATAACCACAAGAGAAAATCCTCAGTAATAATTTAAGTGGAATTATATTGGATTCATTAATTTTAGAGAACACACTGTATTACTGTTTTTAAAAATTATCTGTACCATATATAGCCTATGCGCTATTACGTCCTCACATGGTAAAGCAGCCTGTTTTGAGCTTGTGTAAGGTCACTGCACAAGAGGCAACAGAGCAGTGAGTAAAATAGACTCTGAGGCTGCCACTTTGGACAAGTTCCTTCATGTACAAAATGGAGATAAACAAAACTTTTTGTGAGGCTTAAATAACTATAGTACATAAAAAATTCCTAGAATTGTGCCTGGCTCAGAATAAGTACTACACAAGTAGAAGCTGCTGCTGCTACTTGCGTTAAGCTATCAACAAAATAAGAGAGAGAGAGAGAGAGAGAGAGAGAGAAAGCTAGGGTACCAAAGCCACTGCCTGAAAGAGAAACTCTTAGAGGAGGCATCTCCAGTCTCTTACTGGGGAAGGGTTACTTTTCATTTCCCTGAAATCTTGACTCACTGGGGAAAGTGGGAGCAGTATGGTCACAATAAGTTCTGTTATTAGAATTGAGGAGGGGCCTTCACTGCTGGCTGGACTTCCCTGCCTGCTGGGAAGCAAGAGAGACAGCATAGACAAGAGTGACAATGGCAATTCACTTGGAGATCGACCAGGAAGAGCATTAAGATTTAAATTTTGGCACTTCACTCTGGAGAGTTGGAATATAAGTTAAAAAGATTGTCTTGCCAAGGGAACCTCGGTTAAAAGATGCCACAGCCATTCTGCGGCACACCATCAGAACCAATTCTACTAACACTAGGGGTAATGACATGGAAATGCTACCAGCCCCTCTCATGGCAGCTTTTAAGTGTGTGGGTCGCTCCATATGAAACTCGGTTGTTTTCTTTCACATTTCATAAAATGTGTTGTGTTCATAAATATCAATGTAATGCCTTTGAAACAAATCCATATAGTATTAGACCAGATAAAAATCACAATCTTACCATAGTTAGTTATATCAAGTTATAGTTCAACAACGAATGCCCTTTGAAACTACTAACTAAAATTTAGTTGCTAAAACTTAGAAGATACTTATCATCTAAGTTATTCAGGATAAAGGAAAGAATTTTAAACTTCTTTGTTAAACAATAAACAAGAGAGGCATACCAAAACCTTTACATGAAGATTGATGATATTTCAGTCTTTGGATAAACCAAGTTTACACTAAGCATATTTTCTATTTTGATCAAGTTGTCATCAAAAAAAGAAACTAAGCAATGTTCTGAGGAACCTTTTACAAAGAGCATTTTAATTGATTGCCCAACTTTCCTACTCCTTGCCAACTGTTTAGTAGATCAATCTCGATAGCCTTGCCACAAGCCCTCCTCACCCAACCTTGTCAATGATTATATTAGGAATGGGCCTGCCCATAGTAACTCAGACCACTGAGATCCAAGGAGAGGATTTTTCTTGACCGGGCGTGGTGGCGCACGCTTGTAATCCCAGTACTTTGGGAGGCGGAGACCGGAGGATCCGGGTTCGCGGCCAGCCTCAGCTCTCTCTCTCTCTCTCTCTCCCTGTCTTTCTCTCTCTCTCTACTTAGTGAGGCCCTCCGCAACTTCGTGAGTCCTGGTTTCAAAATAAAGTATAAAAAATAAGGCCGGGGGTGTAGTGTGGAGGTAGAACGCCCCTGGGTTCAATCCCCGGTACCGCAAAAAAAAAAAAAAAAAAGATTTTTCTTTTTGTAGGAAAGAAACTTTTTTGCTCTAAAAACAGAGCCATGAAAAGTCAATGTCTGTCACCCCCAAAGTCATAAACAAGAGATCAGACTTCCAACGTATATACGGACAGTGGTCTTATAACCAAGCCTTCTTTCTAAGGACACAGTTTCTGTAGGTGGCAGAACAGTGATGCAGAAAAAACCTTGATCACTGATAACCTATTTCTGAGCCTCCTCTTATATGAACTATCAAGTTTCCTTCATATTTAAACCAGATATATATATTTGTACCCCAATGCATCTGACTTTATACATTTTGTTTTCCAATTCTATTACTAGGTAAGAATTTCATCCATGCTCATTTAAGTGTTAGCAAAAAGAATTTAAGAAATAAGTTGATATACATATCAGAGTCTTATGAAAAACAGATTATTGATAGTTAAATAAAAGAATTCCAATAATTTTTCAAATAATTTCAATATATTTTCCCTTTAATATTTAGCAATGAAGGAGAAAATTGATAAAATATCACAGCAACATCAAACTCACAATTTGATATAAAATTTTACTTTTCCGGTCCTCTTAGTTATAAACAGTATTACTTTTTTGGGGGGTAGGACTGTAGATTGAACCCAGGGGCATTCTACCTCTGATCTACACCCCCACATCCCCACCCTTTATATTTTTTATTTTAAAACAGAGTCTTGCTATGTTGCTGAGGTTCTCACTAAGTTGCTGATGCTGGCCTCAAATCTGGGAACCTCCTGTCTCAGCTTCCCAAGTACTGAGATCACAGGCATGTGCCACCGCACCTCGCCATAAAGAGCATTACTTTTTATTATTATTACTATTATTTTATTTATTTTTCTTTTTTATTTTTTTAAAGAGAGAAAGAGAAAAAAAGACAGGAAGAGAGAGACAGAAAGAAAGAGAGAAAGAGTGAGAAAGAAAGAAAAAGAAAGTGAAAGAGAAAGAAATAGAGTGAGAAAGAGAGAAAGAAAAAGAGAGTGAGAGAGAGAGAGAAAAAGAGTGAGAAAAAAAGAAAAAGTGAGAGGAAGAGAAAGAAAGAAAGAGAAAAAAAGGAGCATTACTTTTTAGAGCACAAAATTATAACTTGTTAGACCCTAAACTATTCATCTTGTTCATAACTATATAAGTCACAATCAAAAGAAAGCTAATGCTTTTTACATGGTTGAGTTTAGCTTTTTAAAAAAATCTTTAGAATTTGCTGCCAATTAGTCAAATAAGATGAATTAATTGCAACTACAGAAAAACCAAAATTGCTTACTTTATCCATTTATTATATTTCAATGTTACCAGAATGGATAAACTGTTAAAATTGAGATGTTCCTATAAAGTAGTGATGTAAACAATAACTACTGCAAAAAGACAAGAAGGTAATAAAAGAAGGTGAGAAGTAGAAGATACGTACTGAAATAACTGGCTCACGATAAGTAGAAAGGGCAAAGGGAGGAGAGCAGGAGCTAACCTCTCAGTCTTCACGAGAAGGTCACAATCACTCTGACACATGCACACATCAGCTGTTATTAAGGCAGATTTGTCCTTTTATCAAGATCACATTATGATTTAAAAACTATGCATTTAAAATTATAAAGAGTCCATGTTTTCCAAATGAATTTAGCCTGGTTTACAAACACATCAGGTGAGTATTATTTCACATACCTTAAGTGATGGTATGGTAGGTATTTTTAAAAATTAACTGATAACATAAAGATACTATAGATTTAAACTGAAGTTGAAAAAATAATGCAGCCATTTGAATATTTTGAATAATGTGTCTATTCTGCAAAGAGGACTTGGTCGGGCCCGGAAAGAGTCCAAATGGACAAACTGCTACATATAGGACAATCAAAGATAACCACTTTAATCAGAAGAGCTTCCCTACATACAACCTTAGGCTCACTCCTTGCCAGCAGACAAACCTGACCACAGCAGAGTTCAAGCAGGCCAGAAGAACAGCAGGCAGAGCTGGTGGAGCCAGGAATGTGTGTGACTTCCTACCTAAAATTAGCCATGCCCATTTCACCACAACTAGGTTGGACTCCTCTATTTTTAAGGTGTGCAGTTCCAAATATCTTCAAAGTGTGTATGTGCTGGCTAAGTTTCTAGAGCTAAGAGTGTCAGCAGACTTTGCACCAAGGCCGTAGGATGGCCAACTGGTCTCCACAAAACTCCAACCATGCTATCTAAGGTAAGGTCGAAGTACACTGCACATGAAGTCATACACTGGAGATAACCACGAAGACGTACATGCAAGAACACATTAAAAGGAAGCGAGAAGTGATATTCCTTATCCTTTTCTGCTACCCCTCTTCCCACAAAACACACTTACATTATAACAATTGTGGTGGAAAAAAGTGACAAAAGTCGCTGTTATAGTTTGGATTTAAAAAATTCTCTGACCTCATGGGCTGGAAACTGTCATGTTAGAGGTGGGACTTGATGGCCAGGGAGAGGGTCCCTGGGAACGTGGCCAGGGACAGGGTTTTCAGCCTGGCTGTTGCAGCTTCCTGCTTCTTTCTCTTTCCTACCATGAGCTGACAACAAGCTCTCTCCAGCTCTCTCTGCTTCCAGTCATTATGCCCTGAGGACCTGCAGCCCCAGCTTCATCTAACATGGACTGGGATCTCTAGAACCGTGAGCAAATAAACTTCTTCCTCTCAGTTTGCCTGCCAGGCATTTGGGTCACAGCTGCTACTAAAAGAGTCACCATCCTAAAGTATCCTTGTCTTTTCAGGAGACTGGACAAAACGGGTAGCTGAAATCCTTCTAAGTAATGTCACCCTGTTATTTACCTCCCTCTGAAAATGCCACGTTACTGGAATAAATCCAACAGACGGGGCTACTCAGTCTGTATTCAGCATTCCGGAAACATTAGAAGGGAATTGGTGAAGGTCCCATTGGCCCAAGCAGGACAATGTGCCCTAATATTTAAGAAAATGGAGCTAAATCTTCAAACACAAATGAAAGAAAATGAAAAGACATGCCTTTTCACCATGACTAAAGATAATTTTATTGACAAAGGATAAAACTGAGTTGTAAATTATATGAGCTTAACACACACTTGAAATCCAAGCTGCACAGATAACATTCACGATTTCTACAACCCCAGGGCAAAGACCTAGTGTCTATTTTATTACTAGCAACCTGAGACACTCAAAGCAGAAAACACGTTTACAATTATTTGTTTTCCTGATACCATTATGCTCCAGCAGTCCACAATATTAACACTTGTTTTGACAGACTCAAGCAATTATTTTAAGAATTAAAGGAACACACATACCTTCATTTTCAGAGGCATGACATTTCACTTTCAATACCAAGTCAAAGGTTCTTTCTGGATTTTCCCTAAAAGAAAAAAAACTGTGTTTTATTTATTTCCTATGATAAGCACCTCCATAAAGCTTATATATAAGTGTGTGTGTGTGTGTGTGTGTGTGTGTGTGTGTGTGTGTTTTCTTTGGTGTCTTTTTTTTTGGGGGGGGGGAAGGATGTGGGGAGAGAAGGACTGTGATGCTGGGGATGGAACCCAGGGCCTTGTACATGCTAGGTCAGTGCTCTATCACTGAATCTCCCTCCTTTCTTAATTCTAAAACTAATTTTTTTCTTGTCTTAATAACGACATGACCACAGCATAGCAGAAATAGCAATGAAAGCATTTCATCAGTCTAGCAACTTAAGAGAGTCTTCAGGCAAACCACTTAACCTTGAGACTGTTTCCTTACCTATTAAGGGTCTTGTCCACTTCACAGAATAATTGTGAGGATTATAAATCAGGTAATATATGTGCAAGTACTTTATAAAGTATTAAGTGATATATAAATACAAAGTATTGCTTTTATCTTATTCAATCAAAATTGGGAAGTAAGGGCATCCTTACCTGTCTTTTAATCCTGCCATATCTTAGAATAGGCTCTAGGACTTTCTTCAAAGGGCTTACAATCAGTGTAAATAATGCACACCTGATTCCACCTGCCGCGTTCTAGATCACCAGATAACATTCATAATGATCCATGAATGTGATACTTCGCATATGCTTTTCTTGAGATGCACTTACTGTACTTCAACATGTTTAAAGTAGCAAACAGTTCATTCACTCCAACGCTAACTAAAAATAGATTTGCTTTAAATCAGCTGGCTTTGGGGAAAATGGACATCTGCCTCCACGTTAGATTTTCCCACCAGGAAGAGTAAGGTTGCTTTGCTTCATTCAGAGTTTAACTTTTTTACAAACTTCTCACACATTTACCCTACTCATTGGTTAAATTTCAAAAAGTGAGCTTTAATTTATTGAGACACTTTTTTTTCAAAATATAGTTTGGTTTTAATGTCTCTTTCCATCAGAAGATACAAGATTAAGCACAGTCTGGCACCACAATGCCAAAATGTTGACATACATATTTCAAGTATTCCTGCTAAGACTTTAGTGTCTTTGTATATTGGCTATTTAAATATGTACTTCCTTCAAGAAATGAATGCCAGCTACGACTTATAAATAAACATTTATTTTTTAAAAATGTACACGTCATACATCTAGAACCATAGGAAGGGACAAACCATATAAATTAATTTGCAAATATACATGTCCTTAGCCCTCCCACTATTAACTTGTTTCTAAAGGAATAATGTGGACTCAGGCGATTTCCTCCCTCACAGTACAATTAAAGTCAAGAGGTATCATCTTTTTACTCACCTGCCCACCCTGGTGTCAAACACTTGAAGAATATAATTCTAAAATACATAATTTCTCTATCTTCCTAATATTCTTTAGAATCTCTCTTAGGTGTAAAAGTTAAAAAATGTTGACTCAGTTGCAGTTTTGTGAAATTTAAAAGGCCTTTTACAGTGACACAAATACACATGATATTTATTATTTTACATTGGAGGGAGAGTTTGAAGGGGGTAGGGCAGGGGTAAGAGAAGAAAGAAGGCATTCTTTCCAAAGTCCCAGGAGAAACATACAGAACTCATGCCTCTAAGATACCGAGCAGCAAAACCACCACCACCGTTATTCAAACTGCTTCTGACCTCATCTGCTGAAGTAAATAAAATAGCCATCAATGGATCCTTGAGCCCAGCCCTGGTAAAAAAAAAATTCCACCTAACTGGATCGCATTTTGCAAGCCCCCCACAGAAGACACAATGCCTGTGTCAACAAACACCGGAGACCAAATGTTGTCTTATAAAAAGAGAAGAAGCCGTAGAAGAAAGCCACCGAGTCAGAACTGGGAAATGGGCTTGAAGAAAGCCAGGGCGGCGAGCCGGCTGGAGGCGAGGCTTTGAGTGACACCGCTCCTCCGCGCAGGGCGCCGCTGCGGGCACCGGAGGGTGGGCGGCCGGAGCACTCGCGGGGAGCGGGGCGGGCCGGGCAGGCTTTGCGGCCTAGGCCGGGGTCGGGGGACGGGCGGGAGGACGGACGGGAGGACGGACAGGGGGACGGAAGGGAGGACGAACGGGAGGACGGACGGGGGGACAGACGGGGGGACGGACGGGAGGACGGACGGGAGGATGGACGGGAGGATAGACGGGAGGACGGACGGGAGGACGGACGGGAGGACAGACGGGAGGACAGACGGGAGGACGGACAGGGGGACGGACGGGAGGACGGACGGGAGGACGGACAGGGGGCAGGCAGGGGCAGCAGGGGCAGGCCGCGGGATGGGCGGGGGCCGGCGCCCACTCACTTGGTCCTGCAGTCCATGGTGACATGTCGCGAGGGCCGCGCCGCCCGTGCCGCCCGTGCCGCCCGCCGGGAGCCCGCGGCGCCGTCGCGGAGGGTCGAGCCCGCGGGGAGGAGGCGGCTCGCGGCGCGGCCCTGAGCGGCGCCCGGCTCCCCGCCCCCACCCACCGGCCTCTGTGACAGCAGCGCCGGCGCCGCCGCCCGAGCCGGGGCCTCTCGGAGCTGCGGCCGGCCGCCCGCTGCGGCTGCGGCACCTTCTGCAAACCAGGAAGTCGGCGGGCGGGGAAGGGGCCGGGCCGGGCCGGGCGGGGGCGCCCCGCTGCACCTGGGCCGCGCCGAGCCTCCGGGCGAGGACTGGGGGCCGCGGGGCCGCGATCCGCCCCGGGGCGGCCCGGGCCAGGCCAGCGCCAGCGCCGCCTCGCGCACCGCCGGCCGCCCGGCCAGAACGCAGGGTGCCCGGAGTCCCCGGCGCTGGCCCAACCAGCTCCCTTCCTGGGTCCAGGCCAGGCTTCCCAACAGTGGAGTCCCTGAAAAAGTACCTGGACTGGTCTCTTTTCGCACCACGTGCACACGGAAAGGGCTCCTTGCAGTTCCTACTGCAAATCCAGAGCTCCGGTGGATGCTCGGGGCGTCTGCCTTAGCTCCAGCTGTGTGGCCTGGCTCTGCGCTCTGAAATCCAGAGCTGCCGCCTCCTGATTCAGGAATGTTCAGACATGTGCACCTGCTAAATAGCCCTGTCAAGGAGCAGGCGAGAGCGCTCCACTTGCCCGCACATATGGGAAACAGACATTGCCGTGCGGCGGCACAAGCAAGGACTAACTTTTGGACACATTCAAAGAGTGCAGGCCTGGTAGACTGGGAGTCTAGGGGAACTTAGGGCACTACCAAAGAATGAGGATGGGAGGGGCTGCTTTACAAAGCACCAAAGCACGTGTTAAGCAGGTTATAAACATTGCTTCAGTAACTTGCCATAGCTAAGCTATATATAAGTTCGTCAGCATTTCATAGATGAAGATACTGGGGCCAAGCGAAACAGTTATGTAATGGCAAAACCGGAGTGAGACCAGGTCTCTCTGATGCGGTTCTTTGTCCCAGCTGGGCCACACAGATCTTCTGGGGGACCCTCCAAGCTAACACCGCCACGTAACACAGGACTACACTGATTTCCATCTTCTTATGGTTTGTTTCAGTCTGTGTTCATGCAGAAGGTAAGGCAGTAAGAGAAAACCAAATGTGGTTTGAAGGTGGTGTGAGTCACCAGACCCAAAAGTCAGGCAAGGAAGGAGTCTTGGGAATTAAATAAAGAACTTAGAATCAGAGAAGCTAAACTCAATTACAGTGACCTCCAACTTCCTTGCCAAAGTTGGTGTGACTTGGTCAACGAAACAAAACATACTGCATAGCCGTGGGCCTCTTAGTCAAAAATGAGGACAGGATGTAATTTAATTTTTTAGAGAGTTTTGTTTTAACACAGAATGTGTTGTCATAACTTAACTTCTGGTGAGACGTTTAACTTCGGTTTCTCAGTTTCTACATTTGTAAAATGGGAATTATTGTGATATTACATGAATCATGTGATGTTCAAGTTTAAAAGTTCTATAAATTTGTGTGATTTCTTAATTTTTTACCTTGTTTTCATGTGTAGGGGCAGTTGGAATTGGGAATTGAACCCAGGCGCATTCTACCTTTGAGCTACACCGCCAGCCCTATTTTGTTTTTTATTTAGAAACAGGGTTTCACTAAATTGCAGAGGGCCTAAGTTGCTGAGACTGTCCTTCAACCTGTGATCCTCCTGTCTCAGCCTTCCAAGTACTGGGATTACAGGTGTGCCCCACCACACCTGGCCTGTGTGATCTTTTGAGAAATTGTTCTGTGAATTTCAGTTTCACAATTAGGCCAGCTACACCACATAAATTTGTTTCCCCCAAATAAAGCTGTTTCTCCCTAAGAAGTTAACATACTTCAAAGCTTTGAAATAAATTCTGTAAGCTAAAAACCACTTCTGCTCCAAGCATCCTTGAATTTCTTGAACTTCTCCTTTCATTATAATTAATTCTTCCTCAAAGAAAAGAATCCTACCCGGGGTACCTACATCATGAGTTTTTGATTTGGGGTGAGAAAATAGTAAGATGGTTGTTTTCCTCATTCATTGTTGGGATTTTAAGTGACAATCATATTCCTGCATAATATTACATTATTATTTATTCAATTTACATTAAGTGTATGATGGAGAGAAAATACCACACATGCACACCCTAAAGCAAATCTTCTTAAACCACCTTGTAGGTTGCCTGTAATGAAGAGCTTTATCTATTCTGATATTACTGAGGTAAAAGGGATAGAAACCCAGATGGACATTTTCTTTTCCTTCCTTCCTCCCTCCCTCCCTCCCTTCCTTCCTTCCTTCCTTCCTTCCTTCCTTCCTTCCTTCCTTCTTTTGATATTGTACTTGGAGTTGAATCCAGGGTGCTTTACCACTAAGCTACATTTCCAGCCTTTTTTATTTTTTATTTTGCGACAGGGTCTCACTAAGTTGCTGAGGCTGGCCTTGAGCTTGTGATACTCCTGCCTCAGCCTCCCAAGTAGCATGGTTTACAGGCATGTGCCACCATGCCTGGATATATGTAGTATTCATTAAAAACTACTGGGGAAAGAAATTACTATACACTTATCTTGGTAATATGTTTACTGAAACCAATGGTGTAATTTTAGTAACACTCATTTCATATAGAACTTACCATATGACTAAAAGAGAAGTATATAAAGGGCAGACTTTTATTTTGGTATTAGATCTTCCCAAGGTCATATTTTAGAAATAATATTTCCTACTTGACAATTGATATTAACATTTTCAGAACCATAATAGTCAAGGAACATGGTCTATATTCTATTAATGTTTTAAGAGTTATTTTAAATGTTTTGTGTAGGTTTGTAAAGTGTATTCTGGAGCTGAGGTTGTAGCTCAGTAGTAGAGTATGAAAGACCCTGGGTTCTATCCTAAGCACCACAAGAAAAAAAAGGGGGATATGTATTCTGTGGCTCTTGGGTACAGTATTTATAAATAAATATGTCCTTGATCAAGTATGATGAGTATGTTGTTGACATCTTCTATTACTAAATTTTCATGGGCTTGACACAATTCAGTTAATGGGAGAGATGAGGTAAGATATTCTAATATGTGGGTAGATTCATCTGTTTCAGCTTATATTTGTTTTCTGTTTTGTTTTGTTTTTGCTTTATGTAGTTTGAAGCTCTTATGGCTTGGATCTGGAATGTCCCTGGAAGAGCCCATGTGTGGAAAGCATGATCCCAATGCAGCCAGGTTCAGGGGTGGGGCTTGAGGTAATGCTTGGATCATGAGGGCTCTGGCTGTACCCGTGGATTAATCCACTGAGGGCTAAAGGAACTACTGGGGGACAGGACCTAGTTCAAGGAAGCAGGTCACTGGGGATGTGCCATAGAAGACTTTACCTAGTCTTCAGCCCATTGCCTCTCTAGTCT
>PVJS01004640.1:0-37369 GCA_004027185.1 Glis glis
GGGGATTGAACGCAGGGGCATTCTACCTCCGCGCTACGCCCCCAGCCCTATTTTTTATAGTTTATTTTGAAACCAGGTCTCACGAAGTTGCGGAAGGCCTCACTAAGAGAGAGAGAGAGACAGGGAGAGAGACAGAGACAGAGAGAGCAGAGGCTGGCCGCGAACCCGGATCCTCCGGTCTCCGCCTCCCAAAGTACCAGCAAGACTTTTAAATAAAAGACTGAATGAACGATGAGGAACGAAGAGAGGAGAGAAGAAGATAATGTGGCTGGCCAGTGCAAACCCGCACGGGGCTCTCCGCCTCAGATGAGACTCCAGTCCCACCATCAGTGAGCAATGTGAGCATCCGCACCTGAAACTTGCTAAGGTATTTACAGAATATCCCTGGGTCTGCCTACCTCTCGATGAATTCTGGAAACAATAGCAACTGAACGTCATATTTTACAAATGAGGCAAAAAGCCGAGCCCCACACCATGAAAAGGTACTGGTGTTAGAGCCAGGTCACATGCCCCCACCTAGAGAAAAGCAGGGACTTAATAATTACTGTCCTTGAAACCCTCAAGGCTTTCTGTGCCTCGTCACTGAACATAAAAAGAGGAATCAGAAAGAACATAGTGTTTACCCCCTGTGTTGGGTGGAGTTTTGGGGTTGCTCTTTAGAGTAGGAAAATGCTTAAATGACTTTCTTCCCTTCCATCCTCTTTATTTTGCATGGCTCCATCTATTCCCTTCCCTAAGGATTTTTGAAGCCAAATCTCATTCTTAGCTATCTTCCAGGGTGGTCCTAGGGTTTCAGTATTTATAAGCTTGTAAAACAGTTTATTCTTAAACTTGTGTTGACCATTCACCAACACCGTATCTACACTACTGTTAAAATTAAACCTAAGTATGACTGTAACTTTTCATTCATATCTTGTTAAGTATTTGGTAATGCATATAGGACAGGAACTTCAAAGAGTTAGTAAGGTACAACACAAAGACACCTAACACTTTACAGAACAAAAATTAAAAGCTGCAACATGGTACCAAAAATAAAAAGGCAATAAATGCTCATTGCAGTTTAGGCTCAGTTTTCTAAGCCAAGACAACTGTTAGGTTGATAACTTTGATACAGATGAAAGAGAAGAACATGTTTTCTCTTCTCCCTGGAGAGGAAAATGCATTATCTTCTCTTCACGGCTTTCATGCACCTGACAGCTCAGCTTGGCCGCGGGCCAGTGAACACCTCGCTTGTTCGGTTAATGCCACAGTCGTGAACGGATGGCCTGCCATATCGGTTGTAAGTTTTCATCAAGATATTGGACAAAGGGGTCACAGTTTAGAAATGTCTGTGGACAATGTCCTTCTCTGTAACACAGCCCTGGGCTGTGGGCTCTGCGGAGGCTCACACATGCCCTCCTCAGAGGTCTGTGGAGCCCCGGATCCAGCCTCCCAGGCCCGGCTGAAAAGAGCCCCTGGCAATGGCCGGGCTCCAGTGAAACACTGGTGCGGGTGGGGTGACCGGAACAGGGGCATCCCAGAGTGAAAGCTCATTGGGCAGCAACTTGAATGACGCAGTCTCGGTCCAATTGCTCAGCCTTTCTGAGCCTCCCTTCTTCACCTTCAGTGGCACCCAGGATTCTGAGTCAACACCTTGTGGCTAATCTGAGGAATAAGTAATAACCAGTTCCATGATTAACGGACATCCAAGAGGACATGGATGATGGCCAAGATGACTCCCCTTGTCCCTAAGGTCACTTCAAACCCAGAGCACACACTGGCTCCAGAGGACTTTCCTCCTGCTAATGGTAATGGCTACTCCATTCCCTGATGGCTCAGCCAGACACTTGGGATCCCCCTTGACTCCCAATCCATCAGCACGGCCCATTGGCTACACCTGCAAAACCTCCACAATCCAAGTGCACCTCCCCACCAAAGTCCCATCCTAGCTGAGCCGCCAGCACCTGTCCCTCGTGAACTGAAGCCAGGACTGCCTGCTCTTGCGTCTCCCCTCTCGCTTCTCCCCAGTCTATCTGCCTGGCCAACAGCCAGAGAGATTCTCCTAAAACCTGTTCCTATTTGCCTGAGGTCCCTGAAGGCAGAGTATGAGACAGAGGCTTCTGTGTGACATTTTATGTGACAATGTGGTCCCAGGGAGCAGAACTGAGGGACAGGCATTGTTACTGTGTCCCAGAGCCATGCACTTGGGAGGAAAGAAACCTCTGTTCCCCAGGGATCAAGGGCATGTAGATGTGTGAGTCCCAAGAGCGTCCCATACTACAGGCTCAGAGGAGCACTGGGTAGGACACCAGGGATGTGGCGCAGCTTGCATCCAAGCACGTGCGGCAGGGTTCAGGGTGGAAATGGTTGCTGAAGTTGTGGCTGAAATAGGAGGCGAGGCTGAGGTCCTAAAGGATTATTCTCTGCTCCTACTCTGCTGGGGCCACCCAACTGCTTCCCATATTTCCCAGGATAGAATCCAAAGTGTTCACTGTTACACACAGAAGCCTCCTCACTGCACCTGGAAGATCTATCCAGCATGCCCCATCTCAAAATGGTCTTCCCGCTCCTCGCCTTCACTTCAAATGTTCTGTTCAAATACCACCTTACCAGGGTAGCCTTCCTGCCATGATCCTGTATAGAAATCCTAAGGAATCCACTCCAACACTACTAAACAAGTTCAGGGCACAAGACCAATATGCAAAAATCAATTGTGTTTCTATACATTAGCAATGCACCATTCAAAAACTAAATCAATAATTCTACTTACTATAGCATTATGAACAATAGTATATTCTAGAATAAGTTTAACAAAAGAAGTATCCGATTGGTAACAAAAGAAGTATAAGATTGGTAAACTATGACACTGAAAAAATTAAAGACCTAAATAAATGGAAAGGCATTCAGTGTTTATGAATTGGAAGGCTTAATATTGTTACCTGATCTAAAGATTCAAGGCACTTTTATCAAACTCCCACCTGCATTTTTTTTTTTTGGCAGAAATTGACAAATTAGAGCCAGGCATGGTGGCGCACGCTTGTAATCCCAATACTTGGGAGGCTGAGACAGGAGGATCGCAGGTTCAAAGCCAGCCTTGGCAATTTAGTGAGATTCTCAGCAACCAAGTGAGACCCTGTTTCCCAATAAGAAATAAAATCGGGCTGGGGGTGTAGCTTGGAGGTAGAATGCTTCTGGGTTCAATCCCCAGTACCAGAAAAAAAAAAGAAATTGGCAAGTTGATTCTAACATTTATATGGAAATGCAAGTAACCCAGAATAACCAAAACAATCTTAAGAAAAGAAAAAAAAATTGGAAGACTCGCATTTCCTGATTTCAAAACTTGTTCCAAGGCTACAGTTGTCAAGACAACATGGTAGTAATGTAAGGACAGAGATATAGATCAGTGAGATAGAGCTAAGAGTCCAGAAACTGACTCATACTTCTATGAACAACTGATTTTTAACAATGGGACCAAGAAAAAAATTCAATGTGGAAAGAGTAGTTTTTTCAACAAATGGTACTAGGACAATGGACTATCCACGTAAAGTATTAAGTCGGACTCCTACATCACCCCATACATTAAAAAAACTCAAAAATGAAAGATCAAAAAATATAAAACTCATAGAAGGAAACATAAAAGTAAATCTTTATGACCTAGGGTTAGGCAATAGTTTCTTGGATATGATACCAAAATCACTAGCAATAGAAGAAAAAACAGATAACTGTACTTCATCAAAATTAAAAACTTTTTCATTTTTCTACATATGGATAACCAGTTTTCCCAACACCATTTGTTGAAAAGGCTGTCTTTTCTCCAACCTATGTTTTTGGCACCTCTGTTGAAAATCAGTTGGCTATAAGTGTGTGGATTTGTTTCTGCATCTTCTATTCTATTCTGTTCCATTGGTCTGTGTGTCTATGTGTTTTTGTGCCAATATCATGCTATTTTTATTACTCTAGCTCTGTAGTATAAATTGAAGTCAGGTATTGTGATGCCTCCTGCATGTTTTTTATTGCTGAAAATTGCTTTGGCTATTCTGAGTCTTTTGTTATTCCATATGAAATTTATGACTGATTTTTCTAGCTCTTTGAAGAATGACATTGGTATTTTGATAGGGATTGCATTAACTCTATAGATCGCTTTTGGTAAAATAGCCATGGGTTAAAGACCTGGAAATTAGACCAGAGACTTTGAAATTACTAAAGGAGCATAGGTACAACACTCCAACATATAGGCACAGGTAGAAACTTTCTCAATAAGACCCCAAAAGCTCAGGAAATTAAAATAAAAATTAATAAATGGGATGGTATTAAACTAAAAAGTTTCTGTTCATCAAAGGAAACCATCAAGAGTCTAAAGAGAGAGCCTACAGAATGGGAGAAGATCTTTGCCAGCTACTACTATGATAGAGGACTAATATCTAGAATATACAAAGTACTTAAAAGATTTAACACTAAAAAAAAAATAACCCAGTCCAGAAATGGACAACCGAACTAAATAAACACTTCACAAAAGAAGAAATACAAATGGCCACACAAAAGAAGAAATACAAATGGCCAATAAATAGATGAAAAAATGTTCAACATCATTAGCAATCAGGGAGATACAAATCAAAACTACAGTGGGAGTCCATCTAATTCCAATCAGAATGGCAATCATCAAGAGTCAAACAACAATAAATGCTGGCGAGGATGTGGGAAGATTGGAACTCTTCTACACTGTCGGTGGGACTTCAAATTAGTGTAGCCACTATGGAGATCAGTGTGGAGATTCCTCAGAAACTGGGAATGGATCCACCATATGATCTGGCTATACCACTCCTGGGTATCTTTCCAAAGGGACTGAAATCAGAATATTACAGTAATACATGCATATCCATGTTTATAGCAGCACTATTCACAATAGCCAAATTATGGAACCAACCTAGGTGTCCATCAACAGATGAATGGATTACAAGATTGTGGGATATGCACACAATGGAATTCTACTCAGCAATAAAGAAGAACAAAATGATGTCATTTGTAGGAAAATGGAAGGGCCTGGAGAACATTATGTTGAGTGAGATTAGCCAGTCACAGAAAGTGAAGGGTCATGTGTTTTCTCTAATATGCAGAAGCTAGAGAGTAATGAGGATACCAGAGGGACTTTAGATAATGGAGGAGAAACCCCAGTGGAGGGAGAGAGGTGGGCTAGGGGAGATTAGAGGGGAGGGAGAATTAATGAAGCAATCACTTCTATTGACATTATGTACATATGTGAGAATACCAATGCCAATCTCCATATCATGGACTGGGAAGGGATGGAGTGGGGAGGGAGCCAAGGGAAAGCTCACCAAGTGCTGCGTGCACGTATGTCACTGTCACTACGAACTACATCACGATGTGAGACTGTAAGACTACAATGCACCAATAAAAGTATTAAAAATTTTTTAAATATTAAAGACTTCTGTGCTCCCAAGGATAATTTCGAGAAAATGAAGACGACTGACTTCAAAGAAGATGTCCATGGGGCAAATAAGTACAGAAAAAGGCGGCCAGCATCATTAGCCATTAGAGAAATGCAAATCAAAACCACCGTGTGAAACCGTATCACTCATACATTGCTAGTGGGAATGTAAAACGCTCTGAAAAAGAGTTTAGCGAGCCGGGCGTGGTGGCACACGCTTGTAATCCCAGTACTTTGGGAGGCGGAGACCGGAGGATCCGGGTTCGCGGCCAGCCTCAGCTCGCGCACGCGCATGCTGTCTCTCTCTCTCTCTCTCTCCCTGTCTCTCTCTCTCTCTCTCTCTACTTAGTGAGGCCCTCCGCAACTTCGTGAGACCTGGTTTCAAAATAAAGTATAAAAAAAATAGGGCCGGGGGCATAGTGCGGAGGTAGAACGCCCCTGCGTTCAATCCCCAGTACCACAAAAAAAAAAAAAGAGTTTAGTAATTTCCCTTCAAAACTAAAATTGACTTAGCATACAACTCAGAAATTACACTCATGAGTATATATCTCAGCAAAATCAAAGCTTGTTTTTTTTTTTTTAACCCAGAAGCCTGTAAATGAACGTTCATAGCCACTTTATTCATAATCTCTAAATGTCCTTCGGTGGGTGAGTGGCTAAGTAAACGGAAGTACGTAACACCGCGAATACTACTCAGCAATCAAAAGAACAAAGTATTGACACGTGCAGCGACTTGGATGAAACTTAAGCAAATAATGAGTGAAAAAGCCAACCTCAAAAGGGTATGTACTGCAAGATTACCTTCATGAAAGAACATAATTATAGGGAGGGAGGACAGGTGAATGGTTGTGGGGGTTAGAGTTTCAGGAGGGAGGGTGTGAAGGTAGCTATAAAGATTGATCACAAGTGAGTTTTGCAAGATGGGACAGTCAAGAATCTTGGTTGTAGTGGCAATTACATGGTGCTACGCATGTGATGAAATTGCACAGACACCCACACACACACGTACTTGTACAACAGGCAAAATCCAAATAAGCTCTGTAGACTGTACCAAGGTCTATTTCCTAGCATTGATATTATACTATAGTTATATGAAATGCTAATGTTGGAAGGGGATAGGTGAACCACTCTGTACATTTCTTTGCACTTTATTGTGAACCTATAATTATTTTTAAAAATATAAAAAGTTTCCAGGCATGGTGGCGCACATCTGTAATTCCACTACTTTCAAGGCTGAGACAGGAGGATTGCAGGTTCGAGGACAGCCTCAGCAACTTAGTGAAGCCCTCAGCTACTTAGCAAGACCCTGTTTCAAAATTTTAAAAATTAAAAAAATAGGGCTGAGAGTGTAGCTCAGAGGTAGAATACCCCTGAGTTCAGTCCCCAGTACCACTAAATAATAAATAAAGAAAGAAAGAAAGAAAGAAAGAATAAATAAATAATAGATAGATATAAAGTTAAGAAAAAAGGAAAAGAAAACCTACCCCTCCTCCCTTCTATAACTCCCACTCCACCTTCTCACCAAAAAAGAAATTGAAGGTAACTTCTTCAGTTTAGATTTTAAATATCAAATAACACAGGCCTATTTTTTGGCTTATAGACTTCTATTTAGATTAAATTATATATTAAGTGAAAACACTCTCTTAACATAACAATAAGGGAGATAAATTAGGTCTATAAAATCATGTGGTCCAAATTAAAATGACTATAATTTACATACTGTTAGAAAGCCAAGCGCAACATAAAACTGTTAGACAAATTAAAACTCCTAATAGTCAGTTTAAAAAAGAAAAGACGCCTTCACACGGCACTCGGCCACTTCATTAGCTCCAATACTGCATATGTTTAAATGTTTGCAAATCATTTTTCAGGTTAATTTGAAACAATTGTCCACAATTCAAATATGCTTTTTCCAGATTCCAAAAATCTCCAAATGCAAAAAGCATTTTCCCCTACTGGTTCCACAGTGTGAGTTAATTAAGACAGCAGAAAAGTTTTCTCCTTCCCTTAGCTCAAAAAGGGTCCGCTTGGATTTACCTCCAACTCAGGTAATTCACAAAGCATTTCCAACCTATAGAAAGCACTGGAGATGAAGCCTGAGAGAAACCTCAGAAGGAAAATAATCAAGACCATGGGGAACTCTTCCAGAGTGGGTATTTAACCAGGTGCAGTGGCCCTCGCCTGTGATCCCAGTCCTTGGGAGGCTGAGACAGGAGGATCACAGGTTCGAGGCCAGTCTCAGCAACTTAGTGAGACCCTCAGCAACTTAGTGAGGGTTTTGTTTCAAAAATAAAATAGGGCTTGGGTAGGCTCAGAGGTAGAAAGCCTCTGGGTACAATCCCCAGTACCATGGGCGGGGTGGGGGGAGTGGGTATTTAATTCTGAAAAGAGAGCTGGTGAGAAGAACAAGGAAACGAGTCCAGGCTGCAATGCAACTAGGATGATGCAATAGGAATGGAGCCCTTTTAGGCTCCAAGTGTAATTTTTTTTTTTTTTTTTGCGGTACCGGGGATTGAACGCAGGGGCATTCTACCTTCGCGCTACACCCCCGGCCCTATTTTTTATACTTTATTTTGAAACCGGGCCTCACAAAGTTGTGGAGGGCCTCACTAAGGAGAGAGAGAGAAAGAGAGAGACAGAGAGACAGAGAGAGACAGAGAGAGAGAGCGAGAGAGCTGAGGCTGGCCGCGAACCCGGATCCTCCGGTCTCCGCCTCCCAAAGTACTGGGATTACAAGCGTGCGCCACCACGCCCGGCTCCAAGTGTAAATTATAAACACAAATAAAGAATTCCCTAAAAGGTTTATGAAAATGAATTATAACAACAAGACTGTTTGGAAGCATTACCATTTGCAACTATCCCCTGGATATTTTAATTTCTTTCATGTGAACATTAGCGTAGATCTTTACAAGTTAGTAGTCTGTTTGCTCATTATTTATTTGGCACAATTAATTGCATCCAGTCTTCTCAAGCTGTCATTTCCCAATAGTTTTTCCTGATCTTTTTCTCTTTCTTTTCTCTTTCTTTTTCTTTTTCTTTCTTTCTTTCTTTCTTTCTTTCTTTCTTTCTTTCTTTTTCTTGTGTGTGTGTGGGGGGGGTACTGGAGATTGAACCCAGGGGCATTCTACCTCCAAGATACACTCCCAGCCTTATTTTATTTTTTATTTTGAAACAGAGTCTCATTAGGTTGCTAAGAGTCTCGCGACATAGCTGAGGCTGGCCTCGAACCTGCAACCCTCCTGTCTTAGCCTCCCAATCTCCTACTGAGATTATAGGCATGCACCACCACACCCGGCTTGATCTTTGTTTTCTATTCCCCTTCCTTAAACTAGGAGTTTTAAACCAATACCACTGTATTCCCTGAGTGGAGAGAGGCCTTGTGCTGCAGGTCTTTAACAAAGGCCAATCCCACCACAAAGCTAACCACAGGGTCCTTATGCCCCTTCTGGGTTGAGCCAGATAGTTAAAGTTCTAGATACCATACTTTGGCTTAAACCTCTCCTGAGACAGGGCAGACCCCAAGAACATGGAACTGGAACTAGCCCCAAATCATCAACCTCAAAGGGTAAAGACAAGAGTCAGCTTTCTTCCCCTACCTCTCTTACCATGCAGTTTCTCCCAGGAAAATCAAGGATTCTCCCCTTGATCCTATCTTCTAAGGGGACCCACCCTCAGTAACTACTAGGTAAGTTCCTGTCTCTTATCTTTATTGTGACAATGAAAGAAACAGAGGTCAATTTATGAGAGTCCCTCCCACCCCAGCAAAGTTCCCACAATTCATCTGTAAAGATCTTTGTATAAAAAATGTCCACAACACTATTTGCCTCTTAAAACCTGCCAAGTCCCATCAACCTTGGTATCCACTGAGTGTCATGATGCAGAACCAACAATAAAGGGATCATGTGTTCAATACCTTTCTAAGTTCATTTGCATTGTATTGATTACAGCAGCACAACATCTGTATAAAATACTGGTTAATTTGTGTGCGTGGACTTTTATTTACTTAGTTCACAACCAGTATGTGAGGCTGGGGTGTAGCTCACTAGTAGAATGCTTGCCTGGCATGTACAAAGCCCTGGGTTTGATCCCTAGCACCACACACACAAAAAAGAAAACATAGAATAACCCGTATGTGACATATATATGATGGATCCCTTATAATAATTCTTCAACCCATCCCTAGGTTGGAAATCACCATTCTAAGGAATGTTTCTGGAGGAGTGAGTTGAGTCCTGTTCCTGGTTAGTCTGAGATTTTACCCATTAGCATGCCATGGATAATGCATGGAAAACTTTAAATGTCATAAAAAGAGAAAGAAACACGTGCAGGTGACTTGGAGTTTCACTGAGATGCCCTGGGGCATTGTTCACAAGAGCCAGCTGAAAGGTACAACCAGATAGGGGTGCCTCATGTGGGAACCTCACGTCAAGGCAAGTCATTTCCAGCTTCTGGGCGAGTCTTGTGCCACAACACCGCTTTCAGTCTCTGTCTCAGCCAATATTCTCACTGATGTAATCCAAAACAACTGACCACACAATTTAGAGGAAGAAGGATTTTATTTGCTCACAGTTTTTGGAGATTTTGGGGTTCAGTCCATGCCAGGCCAGGTCTGAGGAGCTCAGGGCATGGAGTCGGGAATCAGAAAGAGGAAGAAAGCAAAGGCTCTGCTCTCACATTGTGGAAGCAGGAAACAGAAAGCTAGCAAGTAAGGGAATTCAAAGACAAAATCATAGTCCCTAAGGCCACACCGCCAGGGACCCACCTTCTCCAGCCACACCCCACCTGCCTAGGTTACCACCCAGTAAAACCATCACAACGGACTTATCCACTGATGAGATTACAGCTCTCGTGACTTAATTGCATCAACTCTGAACATTAATACATGAGCTCTTCAGGGGACATTCCATATCTAACCCTAACAGTCTCATTCACTCTGTTTCTGTGTTTCTGCTTTCTTTTTTGATATATTATTTCCAGGTGAGTTTGCATTGGCTACCATTTTTTATGACTTTCATTGGAAGCCTGGTTGTTAGTATGTAATCCAATAATCTGGTTCCTTGTGGGCAAGGGATGACGGGGAACCTGGTCTTTGTTTGAGGGAAGATGACAAAAAATCTGGTTGTCACTTTGTTGGTCTTAAGGATTCTGGCCTCTCCTGACTACCCCCCTGTGGCTTGTCTTATTTGTGTACCATTATGAAAAAAATCACTAGAGATTAGGAAAAAAATCACTAGCATGGAAAGTAGTTTATGAATCAAGAAACAGCCAAGTAGTGTGGCTTGGAGACCCAAGTAGTGTGGCTTGGAGGCCCAAGCAGTGTGGTTTGGAGGCCCACTGTGTACCCTTGGTCCTCCTGCTACACACTGCAACCAACCAGTGAGTTTCGCTGGCTCTTGCAATACTTGTGAAATGGAGGCTACTAGTTCTCTTTGTGTCCTTGTGCATGTAAGTGAAAAAGGCCTTCCCTTGCTTCACAAAAGGAGGGTAATCAGCCTTTTTTAATTGTTTACAAATAATTGTACTTCTGTGGGGGGGCAGTATTGGGGGTTGAACCCAAGGGCATTCTACCCCTGAGCTACACGCCCAGCCCTTTTTATTTTTTATTTTGAAACAGGGTCTCACTAGGTTGCTGAGGCTGGCCTCGAACCTGCAATCCTCCTATCTCAGGCTCTCAAGTATGGGGATCGCAGGTGTGTACCACCATGCCTGCCTGAATAATTGTACTTCTATCTTTATCTATGTCTAGTAATAGTGCTCACCATCACTTCTTTGTTTTCCATTCTTTCTCCCTCCCTGTCTCTCTTTCTCTCTCTCCATACACATGTGTGTATAGAATATATATACATATATATGTATAGATAGATTACATATCAATTAATTTACTAAAAACCTATTACATTATGTACTATATGATAAATAATCCAAGTATATAGATCTACCATCAAAGGAAATAAAATGCACACAAAGGTTTAAATGAACGAAGCTGGTTTGTATGGTTTTGAAAACAGAGTGTTCTGACCTCTGACAGGTATTAGTGTAGTTTGCACAATTTTTACAACAACCGGGTGGATAGCCAGAACACAGGTTGGAAAGGGCAAGGCAAGATCACAGCTGACTTGTCTGGTACTTTATGAACTCCAGAGAAAACAAGACGGTTCTGATTTTTCCTCTTCTCTCTCTCTTTCTCTCTCTCTCTCTCTCTCTCTCTCTCTCTTTTTCAGTACTGGGGATTGAACCCAGGGACATTCTACCTCTGAGCTACACCCCCAGCCCTATTTTTTATTCTTTATTTTGAAACGGGGTCTCACTAAGTTGCGGAGGGCCTCACTAAGTAGCTGAGATTGGCCGCGAACCAGCGATCCTCCGGTCTCAGCCTCCCAAGTGCTGGGATTACAAGCGTGCGCCACCATGCCCGGCTTCCTCTTCTCTCTTAAAAGAAACTAGGTAATTACATAGAAGTACCTAAATGCTGTGTGCATGTATATTCCTATGTCTCTGGACCCCATTATGATGTGTACTTACAATGTACCAATAAAAGTATATTTTTAAATTACCCAAATGAGTCAAGATATAAAGAAAAATAAACCTTAAGAATTGAGCCCTTACCTTCACTCACAGTCTGACTAGGCAAGTACCACAGGAAACAGCCCTGATAAAATAAAGAGAAATTCCACTAGAAACTCTAGTTTGCTCAGGAATTGATAAGATTCTTTCATTATATGAGTATAAGACATTTTCAGAGAAAACACATTGGTATATCTTGTCTATCCCCAGTGGAAATAAATTAGATTATAAATTCTCTAAAATTTAATAGCATTCCTGTTCATTGTCTTTAAAAGACCAATAAGCACATATATTTTTTTATTCAAGGATTTTCAGAAAATAGAGAATCATGTGAACTTACCATGCTTTAAATCTGCCAGCCTTTTGAGAAAGCATCTGACACTTACTGAACCAGTATCTCAGGAAAAAATTGTGTGGGGAGTGCCATGGTTTTGATTTGAAATGTCCCCCCAAAACCCATGTGTTGAAGACTTGGCCTCCAGCTTGGTGCTGTTGGAGGTGGTAGAACCTTTAAGAGGTGGGGCCTAGTGGGAGAAAGTTATATCATTGGGGGTGTGCCCTTGAAGGGGATATCGGGAACTGGCACCACCTCTTCCTTTCTCTTTTGCTTCCCAGGTACCATGAGGTGAGCAGCTTCCTCCACCATCCACTTCTACCATGCTGTGCTACCTCATCACAGACCCAAAAGCAATGGGCCAACCAACCATGGACTGGAACCTCCAAAATTATGAGCCAAATAAACCTTTCTTCTTTTTAAGTTGTCTCAGGCATTTTATTGCAATAACAGAAAGCTGATGAACAGGGTCATGGGGAAGAGTTTAACTTGAAATTAAGTTATTGCCCTTGGTTGCTAAGTTCCAAGATAAGAAGCAAAAAGGTGCAATTTATAGGGAAAAATACTTCTAATAGAACTTCAATACTTTTAAACAGAAGTTAAAGGGTTCTTAACATACATATATAAATGTAAAAGGAAACACAGGTCATAGTCCTAATCAAGAGAAACCTTGCCAAAATAAACTTTTCCAAGTTTTATCCAGCATGCAAAATGTTAAGATAATATTCTACTTTTCTACAAACCTTGGTTTTACTTTCCCAAAAGAAATATTAGCTATTTTAAGCCAATCCTGTTCACAGTATGTTTTTCTCTAGGGGTAATCATTGATCAACACCTCATATATTCTATTATGTATTATATCTCAAGAGAGAGACCCACCATCTCCTTCTAATACTGTTATTTGTTATAATAAACTAGCCCAAGCTATTCAATCTTGTCATTAACAGGTATTTTCTGCTTTTCCCTAAGACTGCCTACAGGTCCCTGCTACAAAGTACAGATCAGATTTGAGTCTTGGGGAAGAAATAATGAAAGAGTCTCAGTGACTTTCATTTTCTCTTAACCGGTGATACTAAAGTAATAGAAAAGTGAGGGCAGTCTGGCCTGGGGAGGGTGATGGGGGCAGCATCAACAGACACCTATCAGTCTCTACCAAAGGCCCAACTCAATAACTCCAAACTCTATTAGTCCAGAAGCTGAAAACTTATAAAAGTAGGCTGCTAACTAACCTAAGATCAGCAAAATAAGAATTAATTACCTAGGAGCAAATGAAACTGACTCAAGTATGATTAATGGTGTACTTTTAATGGGCATATAAGAATGCCCTTTTTTACTTTTTCTCAATCCACCTCTAAACTGTAATTTAATAGGTTATCGACATAGTAAACTAGAATCTGCAACACTCTTCAAATGGTATCTTCAAACTGAACTCTTAGAATTCTGAAAATAAAATCTTACAAAAAGATCTTAATAAGATTACACGCTAATAAATAACCAGAAAATTTCTAAGATTAATGGTTCTATAAAAGTGATATAACTTGATTTCTTTCTAAAAATCACTCAAAATAGGGATAAGAATGGTCAAACATCATGCAAAGTACTTTACCAAAACTTGTTACTTTCCAAAATCCTGTTTGTTTGTTTGTTGCAGTACTGGGGATTGAACCCAGGGGCATTCTACCTCGGAGCTACACCCCTAGCCCTATGTTTTATTCTTTATTTTGAAACAGGGTCTCACTAAATTGCGAAGGCCTCACTAAGTACCTGAGGCTGGCCACCAACCCGGATTCCCCGGTCTCAGCCTCCCAAGTACTGGGATTACAAGCATGTGCCACTGCGCCTGGCTCAAAATCATGTTATTTATGTAGATTTAATTAAGAATATGTCCTCCTTTTTACTGGAATATAATTGGAAAAAAATCAAATTTACAACTATCACCATGCCAGAAATGTCACATGGAAAAGCAAATTTCATTTTATTGGGTATGATAAACCTATGATTAATGAACAGACACTGTCTATCATATGTGAAAAGGAGGCCTATAAATTTCCTACAAAGAAACTGGCCTGGCGCTTGCTTATGGCTTATGAAACCCCAGACATATAGATGGTAAGAAATGTCACATCCTGGCTGGCCAGGAGCAGTGAGAAATTGTAGGAAGCCCCTACTATTAGAGATACTGCCCGTGAAACCTGGGAGAGGAGAATTGGATGGTCCTGAGATCCTAGTCTCGGTTGACAAGCCAGGAAGGGCAATAAAAGTCCTTCTAGCACATAAAAGGAATAAAAATCCAGCCCTGAAGGCTTTATAAAGCTTGCCGACACACACTAACTCCCAAGCCTTCAAATCTTATGGCTCTAGTTTTATTAACCACATCACAAAGAGGCACCTGTGCATTCATCAACATCCCTTGTTACACCTAGGTGCGTAAAACCAGCCAAATAAAAGAAAGCATCAAATTAACAATGAGAATCGTAAAAGTACTAAGCAAACCTATGTGATCAAACGGGCACCTTTGGGGAGAGGAAGGAGTAGGAGAGGCTGTGAAGACAGAATCAACACCCTGCTGTGACTCCTTTAGGGGTCATTCTGCTCACCAGGCGCCCACAGCCAGGAAGCACAGGGATCAACAACAACCCCAAGAAACAAGACCAGGATCACCCCCCTCTAGCTCTGGTTCCCGAAAGAAATGCAACCTTGAGCCATTCGGTCATGGATTTCTTTTAACAAAATAATAATAAGTAGCAACAATAGAAAACTTTAGTCCTGACTTCTGAAGTTCTGATGTGTTTTCAGATATCTGAGTATAGGATAACCAAGTGAGAAAACTCTGTCTACCACGACATGCTGCCGTGGTCTGGGGCATCTTGATTTCTTTCCTTTCAATAACTGTAGTATATTTTATTTAGAGAGCTGTTTTTCTAAGCCGGACTCCCTCGAAAAACCTCTTTGTAAATAAGCTCCTTTTCTTCTCCAGATGTTCCTTGTCTCTGTGGCTCCCTTCCACATTTCAAACCCCTCCACTCAACCCATAACCCCTGCAAAGCAGCTTTGACAAATTCCTTGTGAACCTGCTGCAGATCCCCTGACCTTGGCTCGGCACAGCTGCCAGCCGCAGGCAGCCACCCTCTTGCAGCCCACGGGGATGGCGGCCCCAAGGTCTTAAGCTCTGAGCCTCTGTTGTCTGCATCTGGCAGTAACACGCAGCCCTCTCTGCACCACCGGGTTATCACCCCCTTTCCTCCCACTAGGTTCTTTGAACATAAACGCTTCCCTTCCACACTCAGAAATGGCCCTGAGAGGGTCAAAGAGAAGCCAGGCTTGGAGGAGGTCTTTGGATGTGAAGTCAGCCCAAGCGTAGAGAATCCACAGTGGATTAATCTTCTATTTCCTTTCCATTATGAGGCTGTCTGTATGAATAGTCACCCTGCCTCTCAGCCGTTATCTGCTTCTTTAAAAAGTTAATGCCGCTTCCAATTAGATCTTTTTTATATATTTTTTTTCCTCCTGTTAATCTTGGTTCTGAAACCAGACTCCTGCTCTTCCTCCGCTGTCAGCCCACTAAGCCAAGTCTCAATTAGCCAGCCTGGTACTGATTACCATCTTGTCGCTTCACTAGTCAGACACTCTTAAATTTCCTCGAGCATGCCAGCCCCTTCCTCTCCTCTTCCCTCCCTCTGAAGCACGTTTGCTAAAACGACAGCCCACGATGTCGATGTCTCAAGCTGCATTGGTACCGTAGGGCTGGGGGTGGGGGCAGGGGGCTGACAGGTAGCATGACTTTCCCGTGGGTCCAGGCACGATTCCATGGCAGCAACCATGACAGGTAAGAGTTTTCCATAGGTGCTGCTGGGACCCTCTCACGAATCTGTGGGCCAAAGGAGTTTAGATGAAACTGGGAGACCCAGAGCAGACTCCGGTTTAAAAATAAAATTTAAAAAAAAAAAAGGAGCAGGAGGAGAAGAATTCAGGTCCTCGATCTCAATGATGAAAGATGCTTGGTTGAAACCACTTATTACTGTATCTCATTTCAGAAGCTAAATCAAACTTTCAGAGTTCTACCCTGGTTCTGCCAGTCACTGACTGCCCCCGTGTACAGTCACATTTTTACCTCAATTTGTTTATAAAATTAGAGGTCTTCTATGTAACTTAGAGCTGAAAACACAAATTTATTCTAGCCTAAAACCGTATCGCAACAAGTAAACACAGAAGAGATGAAGAAATTGGGGGAAAGGAGTCAAGAGATGCCCACCCAAATTTAGACACGAGAATATGGATAGAAGAATTAGAAGAGATAAGAAAGAGAACAGCAGGTGCCATCAGAGAGGGATGAAAGTAAGATTTGTTATGTAGATTCCTCTTGGTGCTGGTGCCTCTGGGCTGATGGGGGTCTAGAGTTGTCTCCTAGTGATTGAGGATTTTGTCCTTCCTGGTACAGGAAAGGGAAACACCTTTCCAAATTTATGTCTTGCTGTTAGGCAAACAGAGGGAGGACAGAGAGCTTTCTTATGTCTGCACCTTCTCAGCTGTCTTCAGCTCAAAACGGTCCTTATTCCAAAGTGGCACATTTTGGGGGTTGCATATTCTGATTCCCTTCGTGACCCCTTAAGATGACCCATAAGTGTTTTATCAAAAGATAAAACATAACAAGTGTTGGGGAGGATACAGAGAAATGGGAGCTCTTATACATGACAAACAAAAAGTAGGACCACCATAGGATCCGATAGTGCCACCTCTGAGTTTATGTCCATAGGAACTGAATCAACATATTGAAAGGATACCTGCGCTCCCGTGTTCCCTGCAACAATATTCATAGTCAGCAGGATAGAGGAGCAACCTACATGTCCAGCAATGAATGGATGGAAAAGGAAAATATGATATGTGTAGTGGAATAGTTTAGGTTTTAAAGGGGGGGAAATCCTGTTATTTGCAACGACATGGATGACCCTGGAGAACTTAGGCAAACCGAAATAAGCCAGGCACAGAAAGACAAAGAACATGAGATCTCCCTTAATATGGAGTCTAATAAATAGAACTCTTGGAGGTAGAACGTAACATGATGGTTACCAGAGGCTGGGGGCATGGAGAAGGGGACAAGGGGGAGCTGCTGATCAAAGGGTACGAAGTTTCGGATAGACAGGAGGAATAGGTTCTGTGATCCATTGCACCACAGGGTACTATCATCAATAATAATGTAGTGTATATTTCAAAACAACTAAGAGAGTCCATTTCAAATGCCTCACCATAAAAATTTATAGGTGAGGTGATGGATATGTTACTCGGTTCAACTTAATCATTCCACATTGTATACATACACCCAAATACCACCTTGGGTCCCATAAATGTTTGTGATTTATCCATCAAAAGAAGTATTAATAATAATTTAAAAATGATCTATAAGTGCTGAGATGACTGATCATCCTACTGAACTCTACCAAGTGGCGAGGTACCCCAAAATGTGCCACATTGGAATAGGACCTTTTCATTCTCTCAGACACACTCAAACACATACAACTTTCAGATGTTTTAGCACTTTGTCCTAAATATGAAAACATCACAAGGCATTCTCTGATATTTGGGGAAAACCTAACATAAGCTCAAGAATCAAATAGGCAAAGAGAAGAAACTCAAAGGCAACAAAAATAAAACTGTTGGTACTAGCACGAAAATGAAAATAATAACAAACCAACACACACTATAATTAATATCCGTAGAAGTAAGAGAAGATATTGAATCTATAAAACAAGATCGGTATATAGAAGAAGGGAAAGAGGGAGAAAGAGACGGGGCAAGGAAAGAAAGGGGAAGGAGTAAAGGAAAGAAAGAGTAAAGAGATGAACATATCCAAAAAAAGAAGAATATCCAAAAAAATTTTTAAAAATCCAAAAAATATCCCCCCCAAAAAAGCTTGGGGTAAGGGGAATCCCATGAAATTTTAAAAGTTCAAAAGAAGAGGTAGAAGATAAAATTAAGGAAATTTCTGAGACAATAGACCTAAAAGACAAGTTAAAAAAAATCAGAAAGAAGCACGGTGGCGTGCGCTTGTAATCCCAGTACTTGGGAGGCTGAGACTGGAGGATCCAGGTTATTAGTAAATAACAGGAAAAGAACTAAAAACATTAATTTCCAGTGTGAAAGGTCCCATTCGATGTCCAATACAATTAATGAAAAGAGATTGCCTTTAATATACTTCACTGTGAAATTTCGGAATGTCAGCTATAAAAGAAAGCTCCTCTAAGAAGAATCAAGAGTCAGAATGGCGTTGGGCTTCCCAACAGAAATGGTGAGTGTTGAAGACAACGAAGCAACACCTTCAAAAGTCTGACAGAAAGTGATTTCTGCAGTTCTCTACCTATTCAAGCTACCACTCCATTTTTATGGGGAAATCAAAAGATTTCAGACATACACTGTATTTTATAAGTTATCTCTAGGGACCATTTCTTAGGAAGCAATTATGTCAGCTGGGAATTGTGTAGTTGTGTAGAGCCAACTACAGTCAGCTTAAACACATGGTGGGGAGGTGCTGCTGTAGTTTGGTTTGTTTGCTTTCTCTTTCTAATACAAGAAGTCTAGCGGTAGGGAATCCAGCCAGCATGTGACTCCAAGAAATCACCAAGCACATAGTTCATTCTGTCTTTCTGATTGCAATTATTAGTATCTTCATCCTCAGGATCACTATACAGATGCCAGAGGACCAGTTCTCATATCCACGGGCCAAGCAGATGAAGGAGGAAGAAAGACACAGGAAAAGAGTGAGCTCACAATCCCACCCACTGACATCCCATCACCACAAGGGAACCTAGGAACATAGCTTCCTCAGGTGAGCACGGCGCTGAGCACCTAAGGGTTCCACTACATGGTAAGAGCTGCTGGGGATGTAGCTCAGTGGTAGAGCATTTGCCTAGCATGTCAAGGCCCTGGGTTCCATCCCCATCACACAGCAACACACACACACACACACACACACACACACACACACACACACATCACTAGATGGTAAGAATGGAATAGTGGCTATTGCTTAGGGAACTGGCAATGTAATGAAAGATAGCCTCCACCAAAAAGAGGAGGCACGCCAAGAGAAATAAGACATGAGAATTGAGACACACATAAGTTAACACAGTGGGGGGGTAGGATAGCGGCGTCCTGGTTTGATAGCTGAACAACAGTGTGACGGAGAGATGTGTCTACAACTGATCGGGAAGGCCCGGTAGGTTTGGCCAGGTGTGCATAGTTCAAAGTGGTTTTAAATTCTGCTGCATGATATGAGAGAAAGCTAAGTAGAGGGAAGACACTGCACGAGGAAGGAAAAGGCATCATCGCTTGCCCCTTGGTTCATCCGTGAACATCTCACATCACAGTTGCACATTTCCATAAGGGCAACATTCAATTTATTGAGCCAAAAATTATGTTTGTAGAACGAAAAGAGGGACAGTAGGAGCATTGGGGGTAGGAAATGTCTAACTTCATGTTTCCTAACAGAAATTCATTACATATGTCTCAAAGTGATAAATTGAGAAATATTACAAGTATAAACATACTACTTAAAAGATAATTAAGCCGGGTGTGGTGGCGCACGCTTGTAATCCCAGTACTTGGGAGGCTAAGACAGGAGGATCACAGGTTCGTGGCCAGCCTCAGCTACTTAGTGAGGCCCTCCGCAACTTAGTGAGACCCTGTTTCTAAATAAAGAATTTTAAAAAAATAGGCTGGGGGTGTAGATCAGAGGTAGAATGCCCCTGGGTTCAATCCCAGGTACCACAAAAAAATAAAAATAAAAATAAAAGATAATTACCAAAAGCAACAGCTAAAATGTGGGGAAGTTGGGAGGGTACACGGGAGGACAGATGTTCTTCATTTTAAGTCTTCTATTACTACATTAAATCTTAATGTATGTGTACTGCTTAGATGAAATCTTAAAACAAGTTTTTATAATTTAATTACTAAGGTAAATGTTTATAGCATATTGTTCAGGGAAAAATCTGGGCTACAAAATAATGTATAAAATAAAATCCCAGCTTGGGGAGTTTAGATGGGAAATGACTGTGCCGAGACAAAGAAAGCGTGTGCTATTTAATATATACAAATATAAGTTTATGGAATAAAGTCTGCAAAGATAACCCCCAAAGAACTAATAGAGCTTACCAATGGGTAGGAGACTAGCATGTAGCTGATGATAGATGGGGACTTAAAATTTCAAATGGTGTTTGGATTCTTATGAGAAGAATTATTTGTGAGGTTTTTTTGTGTTTGTGGTATTGGGGATTGAACCCAGGGGCATTCTACCTCTAAGCTACACCCCCAGCCCTATTTTGTATTCTTTATTTGGAAACAGGGTCTCACCAAGCTGCAGAGGGCCTCACTAAGTACCTGAGGCTGGCGGCGAACCTGCAATCCTCCTGTCTCAGCTTCCCGAGTACTGGGATTACAAGAGTGCACCACCACGCCCGGCTATTTATGCATTTTAAATGGACATTTTAAGAGGAAGTAGGAAGAATGCCTAAATGATGTCTTAAGATTCATGTTCTCTCTGTCATCCTGTCAACTTCTCTCCTTCTCCCTCTCATTCGGGTGCAAGTGATGGTTTTATCAGGACACAACCCCTCTTAGGTCAAGTGGCTTTTGTGCAAGCACCAGCATGTGAGGTACCAAGCACCACGTGGGGCTGTAGCAGCTGGCTGGAGTGCATTCAGGCCTTTGGTCAGCACTAGGATAGGAGCTGGACATGGCTCTGGGTGAAGCAGGCCCAGCCAAGCAGGCATTTCATCCCTGGGTGGGGGGGTCTCTTCATTACAGGAAGGCTCACCCCAAACAGGCAAAGTGTAAAATATATATATTTTTATATACAGGTGTATGAAATCATTTTTGCAATGAGGACCTGCTTTCTCTTTTGCAAATGTGTCTTAGCCAGGACTGCTGCCAAGGAGTGTAAGCTGCTCAGCGCAACTCCTGTGAGCCACAGGACATGAACGTGTGGAACTGAGCTTTAAACACTTGGTCCTGGGTGTTTAAGAGAGGCACTAGACCAGTCGCCCCCAACGATGCTCCTCAATTTCAGACCTTTAGGACCTAGACACAAAATGTGGAGGAATGGACTTCTGAGAAACGAGTCAAAGCTGGGCATGGTGGCGCGCGCTTGTAATCTCAGTACTTGGGAGGCTGAGACAGGAGGATCACAGGTTCGAGGACAGCCTCAGCAAGTAGAGAGACTCTCATCAACCTAACAAGACCCTGTTTCCAAATAAAAATAAAATAGAGCCGGGAGTGGTGGCGCACGCTTGTAATCCCAGTACTTGGGAGGCTGAGACAGGAGGATAGCAAGTTTGCAGTCAGCCTCAGCTATTTAGAAAGGCCTTCCACAACTTAGTGAGACCCTATTTCAAAATAAAGAATAAAGAAATAGGGCTGGGGGTATAGCTTGGAGGTAGAATGCCCCTGGGTTCAATCCCCAGTACTGCAAAAATAAATAAATAAATAAATAAAATAGGGCTGGGGGTATAACTCGGAGGTAGAATGCCCCTGGGTTCAATCCCCAGTACTGAAAAAAATAAAAAAATAAATAAATAAATAAATAAAATAGGGCTGGAGGTATAACTTGGAGGTAGAATGCCCCTGGGTCCAATCCCCAGTACAGCAAAAATAAATAAATAAATAAATAAATAAATAAGTAAAATAGGGCTGGCGGTTCAATCCCCAGTACTACACACACACAAAAAAAGAAACTAGAAGCCGGGCATGGTGGCGCACGTTTGTAATCCCAGTACTTTGGGAGGCGGAGACCAGAGGATCCGGGTTCGTGGCCAGCCTTAGCTCTCTCTCTCTCTCTCTCTCTCTCTCTCTCTCTCTCTCCTTACTGAGGCCCTCTGCAACTTCATGAGACCCGGTTTCAAAATAAAGTATAAAAAATAGGGCCGGGGGTGTAGAATGCCCCTGGGTTCAATCCCCAGTACCGAAAAAAAAAAAAAAACTAGAGTCAGCTGCACCTGTCTCAGAAGTCACCCCCCTGAAGCCACCACGAGGCTGGGACTTAGGCTCCTGAGCAGTGGCTTTGACCACACGCAGTGGCAGATCCTATCTGTGAGCAAACACAGAGGAATCCAGCGGCTAACAGAAGAGGGATGGAAGTTTTATTGCTGCAGAAATAAGTCATCTTCTTAGAATGAAAATCAGGGGGGAAGAAAGTCCATGGAATTTACTTTAAACCCAGAGACTTAGGAGGGAATTAAAAAGACTTTAGCAGGAACATGCCGTCTCTGCAAATCAGGCCCGCTCGGTGACTCAGGGGAGAATTGTATCAGCTTAAGAAACAAGCGCTAGTCTTTCGGTCAGAGCACTGACTGTGGGAAAGGAAAAGAAGAAGGGGGAGATAAAAATAAAAGACATACTGATTAGACTCCAGGGAGGAAAGGCTGGCCTTGGGAGGGAAGTCGGAGACCTCGAAGGCCACGCTGAACAGACTTGAAAGGCCACGGCCTGACAGCTCGTCAAGCTGCAGCCAGAGATGAGCAGGACAAGGGAGCTATGATCACATCAGAGGAAGTGACGGGGCCAAGGTGGTCCAACTGAGGAAGATGGGGGACCGAAGAGAGCCGCAGGAGCGCGGGCCCGGGCACGCCAGGGCTCAGGAGACACTCCGGAACCGGTCTCTCCAGGAGGCAGGTGGCAAATGAATACCAGCAATTGGGGGAAATGTCCTAGGATGACTGGAGCATTTATAGGAGAAACAAGAGCAGTTACACTGATGTGAGGGGGAAAGACTGGGAACGCCAGCGTGAAATACTGGAGGAATGAGTGCGTGCATTTCAACATCTGGAGGAATGAGTGCGTGCATATCAACATCTGGAGGCAGACGTGGTCTACACGGTGAGAAAACATGCCTGTGAATTACACCGGATTTGGTGTAGGAAGGAGAAATGCTGGTATAAAGTGCAGGCTGGCAGGACAATGAGGGACCCTCCTGGCTGGGATTACCTGACCCCCGGAGGGAAGGTGGCAGTATTTGTTTAAATGAGGGAGAAGCCCGGAAGAGCCCCTACATGGCAGAAACTGAGCCGGCTAGAAAGGAAGCCAGTGCTTGTTGACAGAATTGGTTCGGCTCCGTTTGTAGGGGCTTCTGAAACATGCCGAGCTTGGGACTAGTGAGTCCTGCTGCAGGCATAGAATTAAACCAGCTTGCAGAGGATGTGAGCATTCCAACATGTGCCCAGAGGCTGCAGAGGGAACCTGGGCTGTGCAGGAGGAAGCCCCTTTTGCTGACTAGAGAGAAATACAAGAAAGGGTGAGTTGGGGCTTTCATCTTTCAACTTCACTTAATGAGCCAAAGATTTTAGTTTAGGGCCTCCTTGGACTTTAAGAATGGGAGCGTTTATATTCAGATTTGAGACACTCACGTACTGTTGACACTGATGTTTGAGCTGTTTAAAGACATTAAAGCCCACTGAATCAGCCCTGGATTGAGCTGTGTAGCTGGACATAAGTGGGTCTCTGCTATAAGAAAGGGAATTCAGTTTTGGTCTTCGAGCTGCTTGGAGTGTAATCCCAGCCTGTCCCCTTTCAGAGGACAATCAGGTTCAACAACCGGTGAAGTAAGAGGTTAGATGCTACTTGTTTTGATTCCAAAAAGGGGGAAACTTCTAGCAGGGACAGTGAGAATTCCATAAGACAGAGCAGCCACTGGTCATTTGGGACCTCTGTGCCGGGACTTCAACAAGCAAGAGGACTGTACCAGCTTGAGCCCCCAACCCTACCACGAGTTCGGACTGTTCCTGCGTCATAGGAGTACCACAGCCCTCTTGGGGTCAGGGGATGCCCCTTGGAGCTTGCTAGTGGTGACATTAAATAAGCGAGTACAGCAACCACTGCCCCACAAGGGCAAAATGACCTGGTCCCTTAGAAGAAGACTAGGTTACCACACCGGTCATGTAGCCACACCAGCTGGCCAAGGTGGCAGGGAATTTAGGATGGTATAGAGGAAAGAGATGATAATTGTTGATCATAGTTGCAGTCTCCTGACCAGCTACAGCAGTAGCTCTGTAGAACATCCTGCTGATGCTCATGTTGCAAGCCTTTTTTTTTTTAATTCCCACTAACAACCACCTTGAAGAATCAATGATAGGATGAATTTAATGTAATGTGGGGCACTAAGGGGGGAAAGACGGGACTGTAGCCATCTTCCTCAGTGACTTCCCCACATCCTCTCCTGCATCGGGCCACAGTGGCCCCACCGCCGACTGCCAGAGCACGTATCTCTGTGAAAACCTTCTGTGGCCTCTAGAGCCCATGTCGGGACAAAAGGGGCAGGACTCCACACACACATCGGCCTTGCTTCTCACAAAGGACAACACAGCAGTGTTCCTCGCTCACCCCAGAGTCGCCCAGGCAGCCTGAACAGCAGTCACCCACCGTGCCAGCTGGCCTGACAATGCCCCCTGCTTGGGCTGCCTCCCCGCCTGGCTGACTCCTCCGTGCCCCTTGCGAGTGTTTCCGGCACCTTCAAATCCCTGTTTCCGGGTCTGATTTGGGTGGAAACCTACCTAAGACCTTCAGAGGCTGCTAGAGACCTAACTCATTATTTTAAAAAGAAAGCCGGGCACAGTGGTGTACGCCTGTAATTCCAGTACTTGGGAGGCTGAGACAGGAGGATTGCAGGTTCAAGGCCAGCCTCAGCAACTTAGCAAGACCCTGTTTCAAGATAAAAAATGAAAAGGGCTGGGTGGGAGGGGGGGAGTAACTCAGAGGTTCAATCCCCAGTACCAAAAAAAAGTTGTAAATAGGGAGGAAGGAAAAATGTTTATCCCACCCAGCTTATTTGAAATGAAATTATCTTACAGAATATTTGCCAAGGAGAAATATCTCTCTATAGAAGTCCTTCAGCTAATAAATGAAGAGAAAATAAAATAGTACCATTTGCAAATACTAAAGGATTACTGAATATGGGCAGTCATCAACTTCTACCCTTGAAACAGAGAGACAGCTGAACACCAGGACACGTGTTGGAAGCACGCAAAACTACCCGCAATGTCTAGTCTTGTCCCCAAATTTCAGTGCTGAATCAGATCAAACCTCTAGACCTAACTACCCATTCAGAGGAAATGCCAGGAACAAGGAAAATACTCAACTCCACTCCAGGGAGACAATCGGCAGAATGCAACGGTATGAGAGCTCTGCAGCTCACACCAAACAATTATTATTTCTTCTTCTTCTTCTTCTTCTTCTTCTTCTTCTTCTTCTTCTTCTTCTTCTTCCTCTTCTTTCTCCTCTTCCTCCTCTTCCTCCTCTTCTTCCTCCTCTTCTTCCTCTTCTTCTTCCTCTTCTTCTTCCTCTTCTTCCTCCTCTTCCTCCTCTTCTTCCTCTTCTTCCCCTTCTCCTTCTCCTTCTCCTCCTCCTCCTCCTTCCTCTTCTTCTATTACTACTAATGTTATTAATAACTGCAAGAAAGAAAAAATGAAATGGAAAAGAGAATCAATGGGTTTAAGTGACATATTAACCGCTGCGATGATGACCCTTTTTTGGACCATCTATGAAGGCAAGGGAGGGAGGAGAGGTGGGAAGAAGGGAGGAGGGGAGCCACGTAGAGGGAGAGAGTCAGATCTGTGCCCTAGTTCCAAGTAGCTTGTCCTTTAATGAAAAGACTACGTTTATCCGATGAGAGTTACCCACTAATTGGCTAGATGTCTGGCAAGACTGCTTCTTCCCATCAGAAAAGAAAAAAATAGCTGAGAAGCCTAAATGGAGCTGGAGATAGCTTTGCAAATGAGAATGCAAACCTAGCATGCACGGGTGCTCGGTTTTAAAGCGTGTTTCACTTCAGCCGGGATCCCCTGGCGTTTCTAAAATCTTGGGGGTGAGTGGGAACGGGTTGTCTAACTCAATTCTTATTAAAACTTTCTCATCCTTACCCTTTCCTCCGTTGGCTCTCTTACTTCTTACAGAGAAAAGAGACCATCTCCCCCTTTTCTGTGAGCTGAGCCTCCATTTATCTCTGCAGAAGCAGCACCTGGGCCCCAACATGGCCCCCCCCAAGTCAGGACTCCAGGACCTCTTGGGAGAGCCTGAATAACAATGTGTCAGCGCGCTTCCATGCCGGGCGGCTCCTCTGAGCCACAGACTTGCTTTTGAAGGCAAGGAGGGCAATTCTATTAGTTAGCATAAATACTTGCTTCAGCATTTCCCCTATCTATTCTACCTGAGCAGGTGCACAGTCCTTTAATCATGACTGTCAAGAAGGGAAAGCTTGCAATTTCCATCATTTAAAAAGAAAAAAGGACAAAAGAGAAGGAAAAGGAAAGGGAGGGAGGGAGAGAGAGAGAAGATGTGGGAAATGGACACATAGATTGAATCTGTGATCCCTCCCCAGGGATTTTTGTGAATAACATGTAAGTCCCTTGATTATAGAACGATTTAAAAGATTTGTCTTACAGATGAACTGGAAAACTAAAGCCCTTCCAGAATACTCCAAAAACTGTAAAGGAAGACTCTTCAGGAGAGAATTCAATTCCTAGTTACTTCATCCCTCCCTCCTCGCCTTCTGAGGGAGGTGGATATTGTAGGGCACTGCACTGAATTTTTTTTTTTTTTTTTTTTGGCTGAACACATAGAAAGGGTGTGTTTTAGAGAAGCCCAGGAAGGGCTAAGTTGCTAACATGAGAAAGGTAGAAAGACAGAAAGATCTAGAGAGAAGGAGCACAGGAAGGTGCAGGGAAGGCTTGTGGGAGGAAACAGGCAGAGAAGGTAGAGAGAAACAGAAATGGAAGGTCCGCTCTGGGAAGGGAGCATCGAGGAAGGACACGGGGAGAATGAGGATACCTAGAGATTTTGTTGCAGGATGTGCCATGTAAGACTCCCCTGCACCCCACTCCCCTTTCCTCTCAAATCTTGGGTAAAACACCTGTCATTCATGGAGGAGGCTTTCTGAGATGGGACCCTGAAACCTCTAGGCAGACCTGGGTCAGCTTATGTCAGGACATCAGAGACAGGTGCTTTGGGCTCACAGGAGTCAAGTGCAAAAACCCCAAGAGAGGGGCCATGAAGACTTGTATCTCTGAACCTGGAGCTAGGAAGATGTGTCAAAACATTCATCGTTATCACCATGCACAGAATAGAATATACTTTCTCAGAACCAGGTTGAGGGGGCATACAGTGAGAAATCCGATCTCTTAGTGAGAAAGTAATTCGGATTTTCTGCTCTACTCACCCAACCCCCTGAGGCAGCTGACTGGTTGGTCTGTAAGCTCATCTTACCAGTTATCAACACCAAAATTACAAAATGGCAATTTAGCCGTGAGTCATCGGCGGGCTCGGCAGCTGCTGCTGTGGATTTAGCTCATCTCTAACTCGCTTCCTGTGGCGTGACAGGGAGGGGTTCTACTTGACTCACCCAACACCTGAGCCCCCCACATGATGCTAAACGTCTGAAACGAGGGAGAGCCATTAAAAATCAGTGTACAGAAAAGCACCTCCTCGTGCCATTTGTAATAGAAATGGATTACGTTGTTGAACCCAAGTATTACTTACCCGGTTGTGGGACAAGGAAACTTTATTATGGCCCAAGTGCTTGACTCAACCTGCTAGAACTTTGCCTCAGGCCTGAATGCCCATTGAAATGTCCTGAACATCATTTGCTGTCATTTAGAGTACTAAATCCAGTGGGATGAGTGTATTTTTGAAGTCCCCATGACTAATGCCTGCATCAGATCATCTATCTGGAAATAAACAGTCACAAATATTTCTCCCTCCATTTAGAAGGATTCATGCTGCAGATAAGGGCAAATATAGTAAATTGCTCCTGAAGTGAAACATATTAGAAACAGATAAGAATCCAATAAAAAAAAAAAAAGCTCTTGCTGGAGGACAGGATCTGAACGCAATATATGTATTTACTTATTTCTTTTATTCGCATCTGATCTACTTGCAAAAACCCATCAAAGAGTCTATACTAAGAATAGGGACACGGTGGGCTGGGATGCAGCTCAGTGGTAGAGTTTCCGTCATGGAAGTTCATTTGATGGGGCATGAATGACTTTTGGGTTTTACCACTTCTCCATTCAGACACTGTTTAATTAGGTTAATAGAGACATTTAAGGTCTTGATCGTCCTTTAATTTGCCTGCACAAACAGGGACAGTCAGAATTCAATTTTGGAAAAACTGATACAGTCATTTGAAAAAGCTTTTCCTTTATCCTCTCAGAACATATTTTGGGCATCTCATTAACATTTGCCAAATTGAGTGAACCTGTCTCTTTGTGTTAGCAGATAACTGAAGAATAGGGAGAACGCAGCAGTCATTTGCAATTTATTGTCCTTACTGACAAACTGGAACCTGGGCTGTACAGAACATTGAGTTACAGGGACAGCAGGAGAGCTAAAGGGCCAGGGATGGATGGAGACTCGCCGCTTTCTCCCAGCCTGTGAGCTGAAGGAGGACTTCCCATCCGCTCGGGGAAGGCTGCAGAAGTTAGAATCACTGTGCTTTCCCAGACAGCCCTGCTGAGCCGCCATGCCACAGGGTTGTAAATCTTAAGCCATCCAAACAAAACCCTAAAGCAAAGGAACAAGAGAGGAAACACTTTTTCACGCACACATGAAATGCACTGAAGTGTACCAGAATGCACAGATAGAACCCTGAATGAGCTCTGTTCCTGCCATGGGGAGGTTACAGTCAAGGAAGGAGGTAAACCAGGCAGGAAGCAATGTCGGCCCTGTGCAAGGCCAGGCCAGGTGTCATTACCTTGAAAAAAGAGATTCAGACACCTAAATTATGTGTTCTGGTGACAAGCACAGGTTCCTGTGTCATCCATCCTTTCTACAAATAAGGAAAACACCCAAGGGCAAAAATAGTGACTCCTGAGCCGAGCATGGTGGCGCGTGCCTGTAATCCCAGTACTTGGGTGGTTGAGACAAGAGGATCACAAGTTCAATTTAGCAAGACCCTGTTTCAAAATGAAAAATAAAACAGGGATGGGGATGTAACTCAGAGGTAGAATGCCCCTGGGTTCAATCCCCAGCACCGCCCCCAAAAAAATAAAAAAGTGATTTCTTCATATAACAAGTGTATTATATCACAGAAGTTCAGCTCTTAAGTTCAGCTCTTAATTCTTATGACTTCAATTATCTCCACAGCACATGACTGTGCTAATTACAAGGGGTGGGGGGAGAAAGTGGCTCCTGTTCCTGAGAGTTATACTGATAGATTCATACCAAAGTACTGTCACACTTATCTGGAATGGAAATTTCTTGCAGGAGCAATGGAAACTTCTGGTACAATAAGTTTTCTATAAGTCCTTCTCCAATATCCTATCTAGAATACTGCCAAGAAGTGGGACATAGATTTCTTTAAAAGCTCCTATGGTGTCCAAAAGTCAATCAACCAAATACTTAGTTCTGGGACAGTCCCATAGATTCTCCTCAAAGCCAATTCCTTCACTTGACATACCACTCCAACAAATTTTGTGTAACATTTACAAACTATAATCTAACTCAGCTCTGAGCACTTAAGAGCAAAGGTGGGAAGCTGAGACAGGAGGATCACAGGTTCAAGGCCAGCCTCAGCAACTTAGCGAGACCCTATTTTAAAATAAAAAATAAGGGCTAGGAGTATAGCTCAGGAGTAGAATGCCCTGGGGTTCAATCCCCAGGAGGGAGGGAGGAAGAGAGAGAGAGAGAGAGAGGGCACTGTAAAGAGAGGGAGTGCTATAAAGAGTAGTTTCAGAAGAACCTGAGTTTGTTTTTTTAGTTGGAGAGATGCACACAGCCCTCAGCAATGCTTTAAACCCCCTTTCCTCCCATCAGCTTCTCTTACAGTCCACAAAGGTCTCCAGAACTCCTTCTTTCTTCAAGGTTTTCATTTTTTAAAAAAGCAAGCAAACAAACAAAAACATTTATTTTGCACCAGTTTACAGTTATGAAGGGAATCAAGAGTGCAAAGTTAAAGGCATGCCTTCGAATCCACAAATATTTAAGTGTGGACCGGGCTAGCTGATCCTCTGGGCGTTGTGAAAAGAAATGACAAGCCTGGTGCCCGCCCTCAAAGTTCTGTCATCTCGCAGCAGATAAAAGGCGCGTGGCCCACAAGATCAAAGGCATGTGACAGAGGGGGGAGACGCCTGAGTGAGGTGCGGTGGCTCAGGCCTAGACTAAGAAATCACGAGTCTTCTGAATGGCTCTCCCTTCCACCTGTTTGAGAAAAGTGTTGTCCCCAAAAATGATCAAAACAGCAACGTTTTTCTTCATTCCAGTCAATACGAAGGTCTTCACTCAACCAAAGTGCATCTGTCATCGAGGGGTTGTCTACCCAAACCGTAAGGCACACCAGCTATTACCAATTCCTCCTACCCATCTCTTCACTTCAATGGGTACAGCCAAGGCGCGTGCCTCCACGGGACATAACTACCAGGGTACCTAATCCCGTAATCAAGGATAATGAACATTTGGAATTTTTCATTTGTTTTTGTCTGGATCTTAAATGTCCCCCAAAAGCCATGTGCTAAAGATGTGGTCCCCAGCTGATGGTGCTATTGACAGCGAGCCAGTGGAGACTTCAGGAGGTGGGGACTAGTTGAAGGTGTAGGTCCTGGGGGTAGGGGTGGAGTGCCCTTGGGGACACTCTCTTGCTCCCAGCCCCTTGCGCACATTCTCTCTCTCTCTCTCTCTCTCTCTCTCTCTCTCTCTCTTGGCCTCCATGAGGTGATGTGATAGTCAGTCTAGGTTGTCAACTTGACCTGATCATGACATACCCAAGATTATGTGATTTTGGGTGTGTAACAGCAGATTAAACAGAAAGCCCTGCCCTGAATGTAGGCAGCAGGATTCTGATAGGTGCGGACTTAGATAAAAGAGGGAGAAGCCGCGTAGAATGCGTGCGACTCTTTCCGAGGAAAACGCATCTGCTCTCGCCTGAGATCGTCGGCCGCCGGCTTCGCCTTTCTCTGAAGAGCTTCTTGATCTTCTTGGCCTCCTGCTCTTGGAACTGAAACTTCACCATCATTTCTCCGAAGAGCTTCCTGATCTTCACGTCCTGGACAGGGACTGAATTAGTGGTTGTTCCGATCCTAAGACTCCAGCTCTTAGACCGCTCGACCAGCTACTGGTTCCTCTGACTCTCCACGTGCAGTCAGAACCTGGAACTACATTGCTTCAAACTGTAAACCCATCTGATAAATCCCTTTTTAAAATATACTCATTCTGTGTATTCTGTTAATCTAGAGAACCCTGTCCAATACAGGTAGAGCTTTGCTCTACCACACCCTTCTGCCATGACATCTCTGCCTTGCCAAAGGCCTGAAAACAATGGAGTGAGCTGACCGTGGATTGAAACCCTGAAACCGAGAGTCATGCACTCTTCTGTTTTATTTTGGGGGATTTGCTGCTTTTTTGCCATATAAGGTAATATTCACAGGCTCGAGGATGCAGGTGTCTTTGGGGGAAGAAGCATCTTTCAGCCTACCACAGTGAGTGTCCCTAACTACCATCATATTACGACTTGTTTCTGCCATCTGACGGCATGATTTTCATTTACTATACTTTATTCATATTTTCTATTTACTCTACTTTCCTGCTTCCTAGTAGACAGATCAAACTTTCTGTTGCTAATGTAATGTTTATAAATGTTGGTCACATTTGTACGGTGGTTGCCCGTGGGTCTTTTACAACCAGAGTTGCTAAGAATTCATAGCTTCGAGAAAAGGTTTGCTCTAAAGCATGATTACAGCCTGTAACCTCCAGGAGCCTCCCCTGCCCTCCCTCCCTCCTCTAGACACCAGGAATAAGTCCCATTTGTTGACTTCAACGGTGCCACAGGCGCCTTTAACCTCCTCGCCTTATTTAGCTTCATAACAGCCCCTGCGGTAGACATTAATGCCCCACTTCTTCCAATGAGTGAACTGAGGGTTTCAAGAAGTTAAAGAACTCACCCCAAATCACAGAGCTGGTGAGTGGCAGCACTGGATCCCCAGTCACCGAACAGCACTGATTCTATCTCAGCGTCGCACTTTGTTGTGACCACACGAGCTGGGACTGCACGCAAAGTCATGTTGAAGAGTCACTCGCTTCTTTTACAAATGCACACCCTGTTCCAAGATGCCTGAAGCAATCTGCCTGACGCTTTCTTCTAAAATGGTACAGTACAGAGGAGATACTGTGAGTTTGGGAATCAAAAGCCCTGAATGCAGTCTCAGCTCTGCCACTTCCTGGAGAACTGAATTTGAGACAAGTCACATGGGCCATCTAGGTCTCATTTTCTCATCTTGAAAAAGAGGATAATGACAGTCTAATACCTCATCGAGTTCTTATAAAAGCATGCTTCCGGACATACTTTGAAAATGCTTATATCTATTTAATCTTGACTGTTTATTAAACAAAATGAAGCATCAAAGGTATGCAGGGGAGCTCCCGATATACTGGAAGTATCATTAGACTGAAAATCAGGAAAACATGAGTTCCAAGTTTATCTTTGCCTCAGTTTCCTCACCAATCAAATGAGGAAGCTCAACTAAAGGATCCTGAAGGCTCCTCCCGCTCTATCCCCAGTCTATTCACATGGATTGTGTAGAACTGTGGCCAACGCTACCATTTTGTTTTGTTCAGTGCGACCCAGAAAGAGAATATTTATGGAGATGAATAAACACGGTGGTGGGTTGCGTTTTTGTCCTGTTTTCCTTGACATTAGAATACTGGCCACAGTGAGATTTTATATTCAACTTTATGGTCAGGGTGCTGCCCATCGGTCATAGAACAACTCCTGGGAAAAGCACCATTATGCGTGCTGAAATGTCACCTCACCGCTCAGCCGAAGAAAGACAGTGGCAGCATCTTACTCAAGTTTTCAGTGGAGTGGACTCCCAGCGCCCTGTCCACGCAGGCTGCAACCAAGCCCAACAGTCGAGAGCCTAACGCAGAAGCTTTGGAACTGGATCAAGAAGCACGTGAAATATTTTAACATAATTTGGGCCTAAAGTTTTTTTACTCTACTCTTTTATAATAGAAACAACTATTTTATGACTGCTGGGAAAAGATTCAATGAGACAGAAAGGCAGTGTGCATGAGATTCAGCTGGATGCAGGAAGCAGTGACGTGTGTGTGTGTGTGTGTGTGTGTGTGTGTGTGTGTGTGTGTGATTGCAAGGGAACATGAATTTACAGGGTTGAGAAATTGCTTTAGAGAAATAAAATAAGCTATTCTTTGAATGTTTTGATTTGGTTGGGTTTTGGCCAACCACAGGTCCCACACTGAAACAGAGTACCCCCCAATACATGCAGTCATCAAGAGGTAACCTAAAACTAGAGTCTCACCTGGAAAACTCACAGCCAACTCATGAGAACATCAGTCAGGCCTGATTGCTAACAACGACCCTCTGCCCAGAATCCATGGGCTCCCTGGAATATTTGTGATTTCCTGTGCTGGAGATTTATTTCCAATGTTCCCTTCCTTTCAGTGTTCAGAACAAGTCACACTGGTATCTGAATATAGGCCATTTGCAATATTACCTTTCCACCTAGCCTCTCCGCTGACCCCAGATGAGTGTCCAGAGCTCGGCCTCCTGCTCCCTGCCACTCCCCCCAGTCATGCCCCATGATGAGGCAGCTGACCCCACTGCGATCACGATAATTTACTGCTATCCCAAGGTGAGAGCAATTGTTCTTAGGTTTGTGTTTACATCCTGCTTTGGGCCACAGTAAACAGCTAGTTACTTTTCTCTGAGAAAAATAATACTGATGCCACTCTGTGTTCTCCATCAGATGTTATACTTTGAGTCTTGAATAGAACACACCGGGTTCACAGTGTTTTGGACAATATGTACAATCTCAAGGCTTGGGGCCGCCTCGTTGACCAATGTTTATCAAGTACATCCATCATGCTGGCAGACTGAGATTCCTGACATGGGTGAAGTGCCTTTACCAAGCCGGCCCTGTCCTAACCACCTTCACACCGGTGGATCGGTATGTCGACAGGGGGCTTGGTGATCAACCGACTGGGGGTAGTTGGATCTGGAGCCAGCCCAAGTATGTGGACCTCAGTATTATGTGTTGGTGCCACATGACGGCAGGTAAAATTTGGGGAATCTGAATAAAATCTGTGGATTGTATCCGTGTTGATATTGTGCTTGTGAGATTGTACTGCAGCTTTGCAAGATGTTACCATTGGTAGGAACCGGGGAAGAGGTGCACAGGTTTCTCCATATTGTGTCTCACAACCGCATGGGAATTGTCTAAGTAAACATTGCAACCCAATCCCACATTGCCTATATGGTCCTCTGCATGGCAAACATCATGCCATGCTTGCTAACACAGGTAGCAGGGACAATCCTTTACAATGTTTCCATAGGTAGAGGTTTCCTCTCATTTATTCCAACTTCCATGTCTTAGTCCTATCCCACTTACCTTTCCTTAACTGGCAACAACTGGGTGATAAACATGTCTCTGGACAGACCCTCAAATGGAACAGCCACTGTATTCTGATTTAGTTTTCTATAAGGTTAACTTTGCGTTTTTATTGCTTCTGTTGCCATTTTAAGTTCTATAAATGCCACTGCTTCCTTACCATATGTTCTAAGCTCCACGGGCTACTTTGGTATCTGTATCTCTGTTTTGTCCATTATCCTTTCTCTCTTATTTACTTAAGGCAGTTATTTATTATTTATTTATCTCTTATTTAATTTATTACGTGTGTGTGTGTGTGTGTGTGTGTGTGTGTGTGCGTGAGTGCGCGCACGCATGTGTTAGTTACTGGGGATTGAACCCAGGGGTATTCTACCTTTGAGCTATACCCCCAGTCCTTTTTTATTTTTTGATTTGAAACAGGGTCTCACTAGGTTGCAGGGAGTCTCGCTAAATTGCTAAGGCTGACCTCCAAACTGTGATCCTCCTGTCTCAGCCTCCCAAGTACTGGGGTTACAGGTGTATGCCACCATGCCCAGCTAATTTATTACTTATTTACTTTTATTTCACTGTTTATGGAATGCATCAGAGTTGCTCCCTGGGATTTTCTTCTGTTTTCTGGCTTGAGTCTTCTTCAAAATCATGCTGTCGTCTACCTTTTCGCAAATGTCCAGCATCTCTTACGTTTATATTTTTTTAATTCATTTTTGCTTAAGAGCAGGCCTGTTATTCTTCCTCCCCAAAAAAGAAAACATGGCAGCAGTTGACTGGCTTTCCTCTTTGATTCCTCGGGGCACTATTTCAGCCCTGGCGACCTTTCACTGGGAGAGCTGGAGCTGTCGTTTCCTTGATGAATTCTGTGCACCAATTAGTGTGGACAGAGAGCTGAGGCTCTACAAGCCAAGGCCACACACACTTGTTCTCTCTGTTTTTATTGAAACCACTGTGCAGGGTCAGCTCTGCACGCTTTGTGGAAAGTGCCCCATCCCTTGCAAAGGGGCGATAGAAGAAAAACTGTTTCTCTACTTATAACACTTCTGACACTAAATGTGTGAGTTTTCCCACACCAAGCAATTCAATTCTCTGCGGACGCCGGCTGGGGGTCTGAAAATTTAATTCAGGTCTGTTAGTAATGACTCAGAGTTAGAGCAGACCCCACGGATAAAGCGCTCCACCCCACAACACTGCCCAGGGTGCCCAGGGTACCTACATTTCTGTCCAACGTGGCTACAAATTGGAAGTTCCCACAAACCCTTCCTTGGGTTCAATAACTTACTACGAGAGCTTGCAAATACAGGGAAATGTTTTACTTACATTCTCCAGTTTATTATAAAGTATATTAAAGAGGATAAAGTTAAATAGGCAGATGAAGAGTTGCACAGGCAAGGTCTGGAAGGGTCCAGGCACAGGGACGTCGTCTGTTCTGGAATCGGCAGGGTATGCTATTCTTCCCACATGTGAATTCCTTCCCAACCTGGAGCTCTTGGAATCCCATAGCCTAGGGATTTTATGAAGTCTTCCTCACACAGGTATGAAGGAGAGTAACTCAGCCTCAGCTCCTCTCCCCTCCCCAAAGAATGGGCAGTGTGGATGAAAGTTCCAAGCGTCTAACCATGGCGTGGTCTGTTGGCGACCAGCCCCATCCTGAAGCTATCCACCGAGATCGTCTCTTAGAACAAATGATGCTTCCATCACTCAGAAAATCCTAAGAGATTTCAGAGAGCTGGGTAAGATGCTCCTATCACACTCTCAGTCGGAAAATTATTAATTAAGGGATTTCGGAGTTCTTTGTTGGGGATGGGGATAAGCACAGACCAAGTATATATTTCCTATTATGTCACAAGGGGGTGCCATCTGGCTCCAGGTATCTTCCCTACAGATCACTCTGCAGGCTTTGACTAGAGTTGTGTTTGGTTTCTTCTGCATTTGCCTGTTTCCAAAGTCCTAAGGGGAACAGATACCAAGTGCTATGCAGATGTTGAATATTATCGTTCCTATTTCATTGGAACTTTTGGAACAAAATATTCTCAAAATTAGGGGCTGTGTCTATGTTTAATGATGGGTTTTGTTCCAGAGCCATGTAAAGCCCTGTCTTTAGAAGGCAACCTGTATATGGATGGACCTAGAGAATATCATGCTGAGATTAGCCAGCCTCAGAAAGTGAAGGGTTGGGTGTTTTCTCTCATATGTGGAAGCTAGAGAGAAAATAGGGAACAAAAGGGACTTGAGATAAATGAGGAGAAAGGCCAATACAGTAGTGGAAGAGGATTAATGGAGGGAGGTGGGGGGAGACTTGATGAAGGAAACAGTTTAAATAATGTATATATACAAAATTATCAACACCAATCTCAATAACATGTAGGAGGCGGGGCATGGTGTGGGGTGGGACCTGGAGGGAAACCCACCAAGTGCTGTGTGCATGTATGTTTCTATCACTCTTAACCTCGTTATGATAGACAGTTATAGTGCACCAACAAAGGTATATTAAAAATAATAGTAATAAAATAAAGTAGTATAAACAGAAAATTTATGTCCAATGATCTAGCTGAATTTGGTTGGCAATTTATTTAAATAATCTTAAGCTTCAATGCACACAACTGTAAGGAATAATATGGCCTGCTCGAATCTTTGCTGCAAGGATAACTTGAAATAAAAAATACTAAATAAGTCGGGCGT
>PVJS01004640.1:37469-68180 GCA_004027185.1 Glis glis
GTGGCGCACACTTGTAATCCCAGTACTTTGGGAGGCGGAGACCAGAGGATCCGGGTTCGCAGCCAGCCTCAGCTCTCTCTCTCTCCCTCTCCCTCTCTCTCCCTCTCTCTCTCTCTCTCTCTCTCTCTCTCTCTCTCTTTCTCCCTGTTTCTCTCTCCCTCTCTACTTAGTGAGGCCCTCCGCAACTTCGTGAGACCCGGTTTCAAAAATAAAGTATAAAAAAATAGGGCTGGGGGCGTAGCGCGGAGGTAGAACGCCCCTGCGTTCAATCCCCGGTACCGCAAAAAAAAAATACTAAATGCCTGGTACTAGAAAAACAAAGGGGTTTCATCTTATGTCCAATTCAAATAAACTGGCATGGTTTCCTGGAGGGCTATCCTGAGGATTGTGAAGTCTTATCCAGGTTCAGTGAAAGACTGCCAATGATTGATTAGCAATGTCTGCAAGGGCAAAGGAAAGGGAGTCTTGGGAAGTCGGCCCTGTATTTACCAACCGGGGACTAGCAAACGGCAGATACTTCATGATTGTTGTTTTCCTTTTTCACAACTATAAATTCTAAGTAAATAGGAAATAAAGATGACCGCAAAACATCTCAAAACCTAAAGCAAAAATAAATAAATAAATAAATAAATAAGAACTTGTTAACATTAGGCCAGAATGAAAATGGGACTTTTAGGACATGGGTAGAATGCCTTCGGAATTCTAATGACCTGACTTCCTAAAAGTCCAGGTATGATCCAGCACCAGATCCTTGTGTGTTGAGACGACTCCTCTCATGCTGCAGAATGGTACAGATGACTCACAAGGGTTAGCCCCCCTTCGTAAGCAGCACAGATCTGGACAGCTGTCTCGTGACAGAGCACGCAGCTCCAGGCTTGTAAGGGGCCCTGCTTCCCTGAGGATGATGGAGGGGTCTGCATGAGTGGTTAGGAAGCAGTGCATCTGCACTGGGCACAGGTGTTCCCACGCAGGCACGGTGGTGATCAGCCGGACAAGGCTGGGGGAAGATATCATTTAGAAACCAGTGTGTGTCCCTGGCCACCAAGAGCAGCTGAGCGCCAAGCTGGCGTGGAGCGTGAGAGCAGCTCATCTGGCACCACAAAAACAATAAAGCCACTGATACCGTTTTCAAAGGTATTCTAGAGGATTCTAAAGGACCATGAACTATACCAAATTTCAGTGTGGTAAAGTGCTCTGATTTTATAAGTATGCACTTTCTCTGGCTGTTCCAAATAAACTCAGCGTGAAAGAGAAAAATTTTGTTTTTCTTTCCTGAATCTTTCTGAGCATTTTCTGGGGTTAATTACTAAGAAACTGTGTCATGGCTGAAGGAGAACAATCATTCAGTTGTTTCGCTCTCCCAGTCAGAGCCGCACACGCCCACCAGAAGGCCCAGGCCACTCCATCCCTGCCACCCATCCCTGCCCCAGTACCACCCACTGGGAAGCCATTTTAGTGATTGTACTCTGGCCCTAAGCAACAGTCTGACAGCCTCAATTTAGTGCTACTTGCAATGTTGTTATAATATCAAAGATAAGAAATGATTTGAGGGATACTCTGTGGATGGCACCCCGGAAATAAGCTCCTTATTCCCATGTGGTGACTCTGAGGTACACGTTCAGAAAGTCAAACAGGTCCTATCCCCAGACCAAAGGACTAGCTAGTAGTGACTGGGTTAGAACGGAAATACAAGTTTTCCAACACTCATGCTATGCTCCTGCCTTCCTCCCCTCCCGCCGTAATTGGGTTTAAAGAGCCGCACAGCCTCGGGCTCACAAAGGAGCCACCTGCATTTCCAGCCCCAGATCTGCCGCTGTCTAGACTGTGCCAGGCATGTCGCTTCATCTCTCTGGTTAATGAAAAGGTTGGGACAAGGTGATCTCTGATGTCCCTTTAAACCAGACACTCTCTTTCTATGAAGATTGATTCCTGGCTCCTGCTTCCTCCTTAACCTTGTAAGAGCGCTCCCCAGCTTCCAGGCACTGGTCGTCCTGCGACTTCCCTGCTGTTTGTGGTCTTAGGGAGGCCATCCTTGAGGCAGCCTGGCCCAGGCCCCATGGAAGAAACTGCCCTGAATTTTTTTTCCCTTGGACTCACTGCCCTAGAACCAGGCCAGCTTCCTCCGGAGCCTCGGGAGACTGCTCAGCGACCTACCTGATCCACGGTACTACTTCCCACGTTCTGACTGGCCCTACACACAGGCAGCACACAGCCTTTGCATTAGAAACGCCCTCTGCATTTTGACAATACATAGAGAAGCTGTTTTGTTGAGAGGTGTCCTTTGGAAGGTTCTCTTACATGTCTCGCTTGGTACTGCGTGAGGATCGCTTTGTGAAAACTTTTTGGGGGGAACACTAAGGATTGACCCCTGGGGCATTCAACCGCTGAGCTATACCCCCAGACCTTTTGATTTTTTATTTTGAAACAGGGTCTTGCTAAGTTGCTGAGGGTCTCTCTAAGTCTCTGAGGCTGGCCTTGAGCCTGAGATCCTCCTGTCTCAGCCTCCCAAGTACTGAGATTACAAGTGTGTGCTATGGTGCCCAGTTCACTTTGTGAATTTTAGGTACCTGGCATCCATGAACTGTCAATGCAACAATTAAGTCCCAAATAATGCTCATGATTTTGATGGATGCATGGCCCTCGATCTACACATTCACCATCAGTCTTTCTCAAATGGAGCCATAGCACGGAGAAGTCTTTATACAGCACAGAGTCAATGCATGATGAAGTGCCCGGATTGTAGGACGCCTGTGTCCAGTGGACTCTGAGATAACTCACAACACATGAAACACAGGGAACTCTCAATAGAACCCCCGAGAAGCCCTTTTCTTTTTCCTTTGAAAACATACCGAGTGTACTCTATTCCAAAATGGAGAGAGGAGAATTCAGCTCTGGTACTTAGGAGGGGATTTTCACTCTCAACTGTGGTCTAGCTTTGTGAGTGGCTTCAACTGTGATGCTTGGAGACATGCTGCAGCATCCAAAGCCCAGATGCTCCGGGAGCATGCAGACACCGGACCTCAGCCCCATCCGCGAGCGCGAGAAGCCCGAGACCGCCCCGAAGCAGAAGGAAGGGAGCCGCTCTCATCAGTCGCCGTCCCAGCAGCCTCGCCGCCTGGAAGAACGAGAGCCCCGGCCACGGCGGCAGTGTTTCCACAAGGCCATTCCGCCAGCGTGGCCTCGGTCCAGAGCAGGTCCCCGCACCGTGTGTTCTTTACAATGCCCCTGCCAGCCAAGGGGCAGGGCAGGCTGAGTGCCGAGGTTGGTGGTCACCACACAGGTGAGTAATCACAGCCCTGGCTTCTGCTGTTGATTGTTTTGTCTTGTTTCTTCTGCTCCTTCTTTTTCAGGATCTCTGTGGAGAGAACTAGCTGCTGGCAGGAGTGAAGTGGTTTATGAGCACAAGGGCTATCTCAAGAAGACGCTCCAGCGATGGATGGCAGCTTTGAACTTGACTATTGCATTGATCCACCTTTCCTCTGATGACTCCTCAGTTCCTCTCTCTCTCTCTCTCTCTCTCTTTCTCATCTGCAACTTTCTGCAGTGCTCTAGATCATAATTTCCATCTGCTTATTGGGCATTGCTTAATGTCCTATAGGCACATCAAAATCAAAATGTTTCCTCCTAAACTGTCTGTACCCTCTGTGCCCAGCGTCTTAGAGTATGACACCATGGTTAGAAAGCCCAGCCAACCCCTTTTTCCTTCACATTCAGCAAATCACTAAATTTGTGACTCTGTTTCCAAAACATCTCATCAGGCTGCTCCACCCATCCCTCCCTTCTGCTGCAGCATTCATCCAAATCATGTCTGGCCTCCACGCAGTCTTCTGAGCTCGTCTTTGTTCCAGGATGCAGCTCTAACCACGCACGCTCCTGCTGGAAAGCCCTCACTGGCAGCCCACTGCTAACAGTCTGAGATCTTGGTTTCGGGCTACTCTATTGATCAAGACCAACGCTGGCCCCTTGTCTCATCTCCTCCTACCGCTTCCTAGAAGGTGTTCCGTAAATATAATGATTTAACTTGGCCTGTCTCTCGCAAGCAAGTGGGAAGACCATATCTAGATGCAGGATCCTAAGGCAGATCTAAGAGATTGTAGGTGCTGGTAAAGCCCAGGAAGAAATGTTTAAAATGAGCCGGGCGTGGTGGCACATGCTTGTAATCCCAGTACTTGGGAGGCTGAGACAGGAGGATCCGGGTTCACAGCCAGCCTCAGCTACTTAGTGAGGTCCTCAGCAACTTAGTGAGACCCTGTTTCAAAATAAAGAATAAAAAACAGGGCTGGGGGTGTAGCTCGGAGGTAGAATGCCCCTGGGTTCAATCCCCAGTACAGGAAAAAAAAAAGTTTAAAATCTCCCACCTCCCTCCCACCTCCCACCTCCCACCTCCCACCTCCCACCACCCACCACCTGCAGGCTCTGTTTAGTCAGATTTCAGCCCTGGGAGTCAGGGGCTTTGTGTTCCCATCCTAAAGGAAGTTTCCCGCTGAGGAAGAGCAGAAGAAACCGAGGTAGGATTGGGGGTTCCTAGACTGTGACAGGATAGAAGGCTGTTATTACTGCCTGCGCTCGCCCAAAGATGCAAATCCTGCTGCCTCCGATACTCAGCAACAAAGAGAACGGGTCCGCTCCTAGAAGATTATTTTCTAATGTTAACCTTCCATGGCCCTCCACCCCACTTGTCTTTCCATCCTACCATGTATTTCCTGTTTTCCTACTCGGTACTCAAAAGGTATATCTGGAATATGCCAGGTTTAGAATCCGCCTACACAATTATATTAAGAACCCCATTACGCAAATGTTGACATTGGAATGAGGGGTTACTGGAAAGAAGGATGTGCATTTCAAGGCACCAGACAGAGCACTTGATGGAGCCTTCTTCCTCCTCTGGGAAAAGCGCATCCTATAAACTATAGGTTAGCAAAGCCCCACCGCGGTTGCTCTGAATCAGAGACCCTCCCGCTGCAGGTTTGAAGGTGGATCTTAGGAAAGCAGCACTCTGATTCCAGCCAACCATGCTTATTACTAGCGCCTTTAAAAAATACGGTGGGGTCCGGGCTCCATGTCAGCCCCTGTGGATATGCACGTGGCCGGACCTGACAGGGTCCATTTGCTGATTCCACATAGCTACTATTCCATCTCATCAGAATTTGAACTAAAGAATCAGAAGCCAAGCCATTAGTCATCTGAGAATATAAGTGGGATTTCATGTTCCGATGGCTGATTGGTCTTAATTTATGAAAAAATCAGGCCTCTATAAGGACAAACAACAAGAATCAAATATATAACCTGGCCAGGGTTCATCAAATGAGACGTAATTGGTCTGGGCCTCTGCTTTTTCCATGCTCTAAGCAATCTTAATATCTTTAAGAAACTAAAAGCTTCTTTTGTAAACATGTTTGGGCTTAATTGATGATCTCAAGGCCAAAGTCAATTTATTTCTGTTTCATTTTCCCTTTTCCAGACCAAACGACAGTGCAGCTGAAGTACTCACACATACATCAGACACCAAATATAAAGGCAGAGCGTAAGCAAGACGCTCAGGTAACAGCGGCCGAGGGCAGGTGCAGAAGCCAAGCCCCCTGACAGGTATGTGTTCAGCAAATTGGGCCTGTGGACAGTCACACATGGAGCCATGTCTATTTCAATTTCCTTATCTTTAATATTGGCCTTAAGTCAGGCCTGGATGCACACCTGTAATGCCAGTATGTAGGAGACTGAGACACGAGGATCGCAGGATCAAGGACAGCCTCAGCAACTTAGCAAGACTCACAGCAACCTAGGGAGACCCTGTTCAAAATAAAAAATAAAGGTATGGGGGTGCAGCTCACAGGTAGAATAGCCATGAGTTCAATCCCTAGCACCACAAATAAAACTAAAAATAAAATAAAATTGGCCTTACACAAATGTATCACAGAATTATGGCGTCAGTGAAGACTAACTCAGGGCTGGGTATTTTTAAAAATATTCAGTTTAATATCACTGCTAAACAGTACCTTATGTACAAGAAAATATCAAGACCATGTATGTAAAGTAGTCATAAGTTCATTACCCCCACAAAAATTATAGCAACTCCCTACTGAACGAAAGACCCATATTTACTATTCATCCAATCATTATTGAGCGTCTACTATATGCTAAGCACTAGCCTGCTGGAACAGTGGACAGCACGGCCATGGTTTCTACTGCCATGAAACTTACATTCAAACTGAGTATAATAATCAAAAAATTAAGGAAAAGGAAGCAAACAAATAATCGCGAGTTATGATAGATGCCTCAAAAGAAACAAGGAAGGGCTCAGAAGCCAGAAGCAACACACAGACCATTCCATCTACAGATAGGAAACAGATTTCTAATGGTGAAACCACTGGCCCAAGGTCACATGGGGACCATCCGATCACTAGTTTGACAGATAAAGAAATGCATCAAGCCGGGCGTGGTGGCGCACGCTTGTAATCCCAGTACTTGAGAGGCTGAGACCGGAGGATCCGGGTTCGCGGCCAGCCTCAGCTACTTAGTGAGGCCCTCTTCAACTAAGTGAGACCCTGTTTCAAAATAAAGGATAAAAAATAGTGCTGGGGGTGTAGCTCGGAAGTAGAATGCCCCTGGGTTCAATCCCCAGTACCGAAAAAAATGCATCAAAACTATGTTCCGTCTAATACAGAGTTTAGCACAAACCAAGTTCCTTCTAGCCTGGATTATAACACATTATAATGACATTCTTATGTAACATGGACTCCAGAGCATGGAAAGCAGTCCAGTGCACGAATGTGGGCAGCCCCAGGCTGCTGCTTGTCGACTGGGGTTAATAACCCCAGTGGTGAGCGTATGTGAACACCAGAACCTTTCTTCTTCGATTCTCTACTGGGGTCATCACAGGTACCAGCCTCCTGGAATGTATCTAGTTGGGAAGTGCTAGCCACCTGCAGTCCGCCACACCTGCTAGAATGGGGCTCATTTTCAACTTGACATTGTCTGTCTTATGCCCTGCTCCACTTGGGCCCCAGTGTGGAGGGCATTATCCGCATTGTACAGATGAGGAAGCTGAAGGTCAGAATAGTAGCTAATTTGTCCAAGTTCAGGAATGAGTAAGTGCTAGGGCCAGGATTTGAGTCTAGAACTTCAGACCCTAAGATCTATCTGTCTTCCCATCACGAGCTACCTCTAAACCACCGATGCCTGGGAAATGCCCTTTGCTACAGAGCCAAAGAATGAAACTGTTATCATTAGCTAGGGGTCAGGCTTGAGCCTGCACCAGTTATTTTGCAGATGGGAAGGTGGGGGGGGGGTGATTGATAAGAATCAACAGGAGAATGAGCAACTGGAAAGGGCAATGGTAGTAGAAGCAAGCTTCACAACCTGCTCACTGGGAACCTGCCCGGTAGGGTGGGGAGAGCACGCATTCAGTTAAAATTGGCTATAATAGCCAGGCACACTCCTGTAATCCCAGTACTTGGGAGGCTGAGACAGGAGGATCGCAGGTTCGAGGCCAGCCTCAGCAATTTGGCGAGACGCTCAGCAACTTAACAAGATCCCATTTCAAAATAAAAAATAAAAAGCTTGGAAGCAGAATGCCCTTGAGTTCAAACCCCAGTATGAAAAAAGGAAGGCTATAATAACTGACCCTTACAAAGTATTCACTTGGAAGGCCTCTACATTTCACATGTAATAATTCATGGAATGATCTCAGTAACCCTCAGAGTCCTTATTATGCCCATTTTACAGATGGAGAAACTGAGTCATGAAAGATTCTTACGTACTTTGCTGAAGACCCTTAGAGCAGAATAGGATGTCTGGTTCCAGAGTCCCTAATCTTAACCACTATATTATATGACCTAGACACAACTGCAGTGGATATGACCTCTGTTATCTTCACCGCTCTATATCCACCCATTTTCTGAGAATAACACTACTTTGAGAAAAAAATGCCTCCCTCGCATTGTAAGTAGTCTTGGTGTGACGGCTATTGAGTTGTCCTTTAAAACTTAATCTACTCCTTTCTCCCAAGAATCTGAATCTCAAGCAGAGGGAAGGAAAATATGGGCAAACGGTTGGATCCTCCACCCCACAGCAGAGCCCTGAGAGTTCCCCGTACATAGCACGTTCTCTTCTTGTTTCGGTCAGCCAGAGCCCATTTCTATTGCTCATGACCAGGTAGTAACACCCCGCCATCAGTGCCTGGGGACTACCAACCAGCTGTGAGACCCCGGGCCAGCCTGCTCAGGGCCTCCAAGGCCTGAGTTCTGCAGTTCAGCCAGGAAGGCCTCCACTAACCAGCTCTGACGTTCCTCAATTTTATTCTGTGATTCACTGGTCTCCCCGATTCTCACTAAATCTGTAACTCCTATCCCCTCTGTAGGCAAAGATTTCTCTGCTTCTCTTTCCAGCCACAGAACGCACAGATCCGATCCATTTTCTCTAACCCCGAGGTCAGCTGTCCACAGGAGCTACTTCTGACTTTCTCTTTCTCCCAATACCTCCTTTGTTTTCCAAATGGATGGTCTTGCTCCTTGCTTCAGGAGGAATTCTAAAGTGACACATCGTCTGGCCACTGTTCCTGGGTTAGCTTCATCTTCTCAACCTGTGTCCACTTCATCCTCCCTCTACTCTTCCTCTCCTCCCTAAGACAAGCCTCTTCCCCAGGAGAGAGAGTGGTTCAGCAAACTAGTCATGTGTATGTGTGTGTGTGTGTTGCTAGGTATCGAACCCAAAGGCATTCTACCTCCGAGCTACACCTCCAGCCCAATTTTATTTTTATTTTGAAACAGGGTCTCACTAGGTTGATGAGCATCTCACTACTCGCTGAGGCTGTCCTCAAACATGTGATCCTCCTGTCTCAGCCTCCCAAGCACTGGGATTACAGGTGTGCGCCACCACACCTAGAACTAGTCTCTTTATTTCTTAAAAAAAAATGTTAACAGTTTTATTGAGGTATAATTCATATAAGAAGAACAGCACATATTTCATGTATGATTTGATATACAAATCCCCATGAAGCCTTCGCCACAAGCAAGGTGACAGACGTGTCTGCCACCTCCCAATATTTCCTCATGCCCCTTTGGTTTTGTTTTGATTTTCGTGGTAAGGACAATTAAGAAAATATCTCCTTTTTCAGAAAACTCTGAAGCATAGAATATAATATTATTAACTATAGGCGCTATGCTGTGCAATAGAACTCTAGGGCTTAGTCATCTTGTATAAATGGAACTTTGCACCCTTTGACCGATCTCTCCCTATTCTCCTCCCCCCAGCCCCCGGCAGCCACCATTCCACTCTGCTTCTCTGAGTTTGACTATTATGCCTCATATAAATGGAATCATGTAGCCGGGCGTGGTGGCGCACACTTGTAATCCCAGTACTTTGGGAGGCGGAGACCGGAGGATCTGGGTTCGCGGCCAACCTCAGCGCGCATGTGCGCGCGCGCAAGATCTCTCTCTCTCTCTCTCTCTCTCTCTCCTCTCTCTCTCTGTCTCTCTCTCTCTCTGTCTCTCTCTCTCTCTCTCTCTCTCTCTCTCTCTCTACCTAGTGAGGCCCTCCGCAACTTTGTGAGACCCGGTTTCAAAAATAAAGCATAAAAAAATAGGGCCGGGGGTGTAGCGCGGAGGTAGAACGCCCCTGCGTTCAATCCCTGGTGCCAAAGAAAAAAAAAATTGGAATCATGTAGTATCTGTCCTTCTGTCTCTGGCTTATTTTACTTAGCATAATGTCTTCTAAGTTCAGTCATGTTGTCACAGCAGCATTTCCTTCTTTTTCAAAGCTAATAATATTACTGATCATAATAATATTTCATCGTATGTATAGGTCACCATTTCCTTATCCATCCATCTATCAATGGGCACTTGGATTGTTCCCATATCTTGACTAAGGTAAAAAATGCTACGAAGAAAAGGAGGTGCAGAAAACTCTTCAACATAGTGATTTTATTTCTTTTGGATATGTACCCAGAGTGGGATTGCTGGGTCATAGGGTAGTTCTATTTTTAATTTTTCGCAGAAACTCCATGCTGTTTTCTATACCTGCTTCAACAAGCAGGTAATTTTCATGGGCCATGTCCCAGGCACTGTGCTGAGCACAGCGGACACAAAGATAAATTAGACCAGCACTGCCCCCGGGGGAATGCACAACCTGCCTATGAAGATGTAAATAAATAAGTGATGGCAATGCAAGTGGTGAGGGTTTCAATAGAGCAGTTTACACGGTGTTCTGGGAGCACCGAGGGAGTTTCTTGTAGCTGAAGAGTAGACAGGAGCTGGCCAGGTGAAGGAGGGAGTGCAGAGTAGAAAGAGGAAGCAGCAGGAGGCAAAGGAGAATTGCAAAAACCCAGGCTCCAGGGGAGGCCACGCCCCCCACACACACACACACAGTCATCGGGTCCCAACAACGCCCAGCAAGACTCCCAAGTCAACCCTCACGCTCTTGATCTCGTGCCCCGTGTAGCTCTCAACAGCCCGTTCTGATCCCACCTCCCTTTCTCCAACTCCTGACACCTGTCAGTGTGCCTTTTATTCAAGTTCCATCATCATCAAAATCCCCTCTTGGAACATGTCCTCCACCTCTGGCTTTACTAATAAGACCCTCTCTGCCCTGCACAGCTGCCTCCTCTGCGCCCTCTCAAGTGGTGGCTGATTTCCAACTCCCTTGCTGCCCAGTGGGGCCTCGACATGGGGTTCAGTCTCTGCTTCTTATTGTTACATCTAGGCCATGCTCCTTCCTCTCCCCTAACACAAACAAACAAAAAAATAATAGCTTCTGATCTCAGGTCGACAGATGGCCTCACTCTGCCTGCCTCGCTGCAATCAGCTGCGACTTCTTGCTCTGTTTGTTAAGATTTCAGCTCACAGCTCAGTGTCACTCCTTCCAGCACAGTCTTGCTATGGTCTCTTTTGTTTTCATTATCCACGTGTTTCTTGGTACACTGTTGCTGCTATAATGAAACTTCACAGGCTGAGTAATTTATAAATTTACTTCTCACAGTTATGGAGTTGGGAATTCCAAGATCAAGGTGCCGGCAGGGCTGAGACTGTAGCTGAAGTGGCAGAGTGCACACCTAGCAGGCATGAGGCTCTGGGTTTGAGTCCCAGCACCACAGAAAAAAAAAATTGTCAAACATCAAGGTGCCGGCAGGTTCCATGTCTGTTGAAGCCCCATTCCTCATAGATGGCGCCATCCAGGTGTCCTTACATGGGAGAAGGAGCAGAAGAAGGAAAGAGAAGGGTTCAGAAGCCTCTTTTATAAGGGCATTAACCTCATTCATGAGGCAGGTGCCCTCGTGACCCAATTACTTACTAAAGACCCCACCTCTTAATACTATCACAATGGGAGCCAGGCTTGGTGGCATGTGCCCATAATCCCAGCAATTTAGGAAGCTGAGGCAGGAGGATTGCAACTCTGAGGCCAACCTGGGTAACTTAGTGAGATCCTGTCCCAAAATAAAAAGGGGTGGGGGCTGGGGATGTAGCCCAGTGGTAGAGCACCCTAGGTTTAATCTCCAGTACTGAATAATGATGATGATGATGATAATAATAATATCATATTGATGATTAAGTTTCAATATGTGATTTTTTTTTGCAGTACCGGGGATTGAACCCAGGAGCATTCTACCTCCGAACTACATCCCTGGCCCTATTTTTTATCCTTTATTTTGAAACTGGGTCTCACGAAGTTGCGGAGGGCCTCACTAAGTAGCTGAGGCTGGCCGCGAACCCGGATCCTCCGGTCTTCGCCTCCCAAGTACTGGGATTACAAGCATGCGCCACCGCGCCCGGCTCAATATGTCAATTTTGATGGGCACATTCAGACCATAGCAATGTGGAGATGCTCTAACACCTAGTGATTTGATATCTCATCTCAGCTACCCACTTCCATAGTCATTGCCTGGGCCTTGTCAAAACCCATAAAAGAAACCTCTCCACTATCTCAGGCTCAGCAATCCCCCTTTCTAACTATCAGTTACCCTCTACCTTTCGGACTCGCTTGCTAGGCAACCCAACCCCAACGACTTTCCCATCCCACTAGATCTAGATGCACTGATCTTATTCTCTAAATATGTATGTTCTTCCTCCCCTCCTTGACCAGCTTAACTTTTAGTTCTTCATTACAATCACTTGTATACACCTTCAGCTTTCTGGAAATTACATGGAAAAACACCCACCTTGGTTCAATCTGAATTCCCACTTCCTTCATGCCTGTGTCAAAGCAAACTAAGCCTTGATAGAGAAAACCACTTGATCATGCTGACTAGTGTCTTAAATCTGTGACTTCAAACCTTAAGCAGACCTTCAGTGTTGCCAAAAAGCCTATGACATTTACTGAGTCATTCAATACTAGTAAATGACAGAATTTGATATGATAGTCAATCTCCTAATCTCCTAGATGAATATTGTGTACCTTCTTCTTCTCTTTCCTTAAACCTCCATTATTTCTCTCCATTGTCACTCTCGGCCAACTTTTTTCCTATTTCACTAACTGGAGCCAGCTAGAGAACTTCCCCACCCTCTTGCAGCCATCTCTATGCATCTACCCAGGTCTGCACATATGTTACGCTTTCCCTTCTGTTCCTAAATGAATTGCCCTGCTCCTCTCTGAAGCTGATCCCTCCACCTCCCTGTACCTGCCCACCCCTGCCTACTCAAGACTGACAAAGCAAATGCCTGTTTACTTCCCTATACCTTTCCTCACCCCATTTTTCTCCATACCGTGTTCTCCATGGCTCACCCAAATGCTTATCCTTACATGATTTGTTCCTTTCATTTTACAAATAGACACTATTTCTGTTTTTAAAATCATTTTCCGGTGGTGTGTGAACTACTTTAAGACGTCACATGTACTTCCTCTGGCCACCCTTCCCTCCCTTCCCACAGCCCTTCCTCCTCATTGCTTGGCTATTCTCTCATCTCAGACCTCATCTTTTTGTTTCTCCTTTTTCCCTTGGAAAATGATTCATCCTCAAGCTATAACCAATGCTTCTGGCCTGTAACTGCCAAATCTATACCACATGGAACTCCAACTCCACATTTCCAATAGCCTCTTTACAGATGAGAAGTTTTCTTACTGGTCCATGAGCCCCCTCAGCCCCCTAAGGAAAGGAACCATAACCTATTCATTAATATGTGTACTCCGGCACCTAATCTACTGCCCGCTAAATCATAAGTACTCAGAAAAAAAGAGTTTAAAATAAGTGAATGCCTCAAACGCACGTCCATTTCATACACAACATATCCAACAGTTAATGGTTTTTCTAAATATGTTTGTAAACACACATAAGCAAACATGTTCATCTCTCTTTGTTTTTGTGAATGACTGTAAACAATCATCTATGTGTGTTAGAATCACATTAATTTTAGCTTTTTCCTTATAATTTTCTGTACCATATAAAATATTTATTTATGAGGATATTAAAAGTGGCAGAATAGAGGAATGCAGCATGTTTCAGTTGCTTCATGAGTCAGAACTCAACCAGCAAGAAGACTGCTTCTTGGCAAGAGAAGAAAAGCAGTCAGAACTCAACAGAAGAAAGACAGTCAAAATGAGGTGGAACTGGAGGCAGCACAGAGAGCAGAGGATTGAAATGCACTCCACACATCTCATCTGGTGAGCGGAGAGCAGAGGCGGTGCCATCTTGGGGAGCCCATGTGGGGCTGGTGGCTGCTGGACCCTGCAGCTCTCAGAGATCAACTCCAGCAAAGGAGAAGCAGAATCTAGTTGAGCCAGTGACTGCAGAAAACTATCATCAAAAGCAATTGCATTCTTCTCTCTCTCCACTCTCGAATACCTCAAAACATTGACTCCCCAGACCATCCAACCAAATTGCCCAGTGAACTCCTGTGGCTGCAGCTGAACTCATCTGGACTGAGAAATGACAGGTTCTTCCTGCAGGGACCAGAATGGCTACAATGGAACTCTCAAGACCCTGAGTTTACAAACTATCCTGTCAGGAATCTGCACAGCTGTAGGGACTTGAGTGGCAATGAACAAACCCATAGGGTCCGTGAGTTTGCAAACCATCCTGTGGAGGTGGGGAGGTGCAGTCAGACACAGCAGAAACATGAATTCATAGACAATCCCTAGGGACACTCGGGTGGGACCTAGGATTGGCAGTTCACCCTGCCCTGGGTCTCCAGAGATCAAGGCAGGACCACCAGCAGTGGTATCTGTGGAGTGAAATAACTCAGCCAACTGTGTCACAGGCTTAGAAGGCTATAAACTCTCACTATAAGGCTATAAAAACTGCTCAGCGGTGTTTGGGCAGCACAAACATGAAGGCTGGTGTCCAGTAAGGTCTCATGTGATTGCAGCTGCCCAAAGTAGCAGCAGTGTCCCTGGGGCTAAATAACTCAGCCACTCAAGCCCCAGGCTCAGAACAGTACAATCTCTCCCTGACAAAGTTTGGGACCTGAAAGCAAAGAGGCCAGGGACCAGTAGGGTTTCATGTGATCACAGCTGGCAGAACAGCAGCAATGTCTCTGGGATGATTTGAATCACAGAGCCACACTGCAGGCTGGGAACACAACACCCTCTCAGCCAGCAGAGCTCATGCCAGGTGATCACAGATGCCAGCGATTAACATTTCTCCACATGATCCCAACCAGCAGATCAGCAGTGGTGTCACTGGAGCATCAAAGCTCAACCAGCTGGGCCATAAGCTCAGAATGTCATAACTTCTGGCCCTCCTGAGCTCAGGCCCAGTGACCATGGATGCCAGAGGTGAGTGGTCTGAAGTGCTTCATGTGTTCGCAACCAGCAGAGCAGCGATGGTGTCCCTGGGACAGTAAATCTCAGCCAGCAGGCTACAGGCTCTGAAGAGAACATTACAGTCTCTGGCCCTGCTGAGTTTGGGCCAGGAGAGCATGGAGGCCTGCAGTTAATCAGAGACTGCTGCTTGCCTGCACTAAGAATAATATCCTGTTAAAGAGGCTCCGGGGGACTAATTCAAAAGTCTGATTATATGAGACAGATTCATTGAGGAAAATATATACCCCCAACATAGGCCTTATTATAAAAGAACAACAAATAGACATAGGACTCCCACACAAAGAGGAAGAGGATGCCAAGACAGCAGAGATACAAACCTGAGAATTCTGAAACCAGGAGAATGAAGACCAACAAGGAAGCAATAGACTCCCACAACTCAACAACAACAGAGATCACCAATTCTGAGCTACAGAAAATGCCAGGAGAATTCAAAATTTTGATTTTCAATATGATCAGAGTACTTAGAAATGAAATCAGCGAAAGTGTACAATATATATGAAAGAACATAGCAATAGAGAGATTGAGGCCAGGGAGTAATTGGGATACAAAAGATGATGGAGGAAAAACTCCAATGGAGCGAGGGATATGGTCTAGGGGGGTGAGGGAGGGAGAATCAATGAAGGAAATACTTTCATGGATGTTATGTACATATATAAGAATACTAATGTAATCTCTATATGACGTATGGGGACGGGGGAAGTGAGGAGGGATCAAGGAGGAGAACTCGCCAACTGCTGTGTGCATGTACATCACCATCACTATGAACTACATTATGATGTGAGACTATAAGACTATAGTGCATCAATAAAATTATAGAAAATAAAATATACATTTATATTTTCTGTACCATAGATATTTATAATCAGTATAGTTTGCTTTTAAAATCTGGTCAGGGCTTGGGGAAGAGATGTATAACATCAAGTGATGTTATGTCCCTATATGAAAGTATCACTGCCAATCTCACTAACATGTACAGGAGATCTGGGTAGGATACAGAGGGAAATGCAGCAAGTGATGTGTGCATGTATGAATGTACCACTTTGAAATTCACTGTGTTGTATAATTACAATGTACCAATAAAAGTATTAAAAATAAATCAAATCTGGTCAGGAGCTATTTTTATTTGAAGGCAATAAATGCTGAATTTTTTATCTTCAAATCAAAGTGATCTCCATTCTCCCCCCATATCTGGACTTCAAACCTTGGTATTATCTTCAAAGCCTGCTTTGCCTACACTATCATATTCTATCATATTTACAGGCTCTACAGGTTCTCCCCTCACAATTTCCCTTGGGCTTTATCTCTTGCTTCCCCTTCGCTCTGTCTCCATATTCTGTCTGGACTGCCGTCCTCTCACACTTGGTGTACCAGCCAGGTCAAGCTATGTTCCACTGGAGAAAACAATCAAAACTCCCAGTGGCATGTAACAGCAAAAGTCCTTTCTCTCTCATGTTATTGTTCATTATGGGTTGGTTGGGAGTTCTGCTACCTGTCTACCCACTCTAGAACCTAATGCCAATGAAGAAGGCAAGTCTGGAGCATCACGGTCACTAAGGTGAAGCTCAGGGGGTCTCAGGCTGACAGGCAGTCACTCTTACCTGAAGCTATACCCACCTGCTCACAGCTCATTGGCCAGAATTAGTCACATGGCGTCCCCCACTACAAAGGAGCCAGAAAACGGAATCCTGCCATTGCCTGGTGGTGGGGAAACCAGAGATACTTGGAAGGAAGAACTAATATCTACGAACCTTGTTGGAAGAGCCTCCAGACTGACTCTCCTGCCTCCAAACTATCCTATCTAACCAGCCTCCTGGACCACCAGATTTAGAGTCACAGAAATTGGGCTCCAGTCCTAGCCCTTCATTGATTAGTTGATTGACCATAGTCATTTAATTGCCTCAGGTCTAATTTTTTAACAGTTCTCCTCCCTGCATAGATTCCTGAGGCTATATGGAATACCAGGTGGAACTCTTCCCCACGTTTCTAGTAGTAAGTTGAAGTAACCTAATGCTTCTGTGGCTGGCTTAGAAAGCTGGCAGTCTCTGAGATGCCACTCATGATGGAGCCCGAGGCAGGCCTGTGTGGGAGATGGGAAGGACAGGCTCTCCAGCGGGGCGTCCTCAGCACTGCAAGCACTTCCTGCGCCCGGACATGGGGCTGCGTGGTGCCTTGCTTGTATTGTTACTCCATCAGTTTTGTGCCTCCTGCCTCTTGCCCAGAAAACCATCAGATCACATAGCCTGATACCTGCTGGGCTGGGGGAATGAAAAGGAGTCATTTCTTTTCACTACAATAATCATCTTTTCCCCTCTGTACTGTGATCTTACTCTGTCATCTCTCCTATGACATTTCCTGTGCTGCCTAAACAAGTGCTCTCTTCCCAAAGGCGTCTGGCCCCCTCCCCGGATGGGGGATATCCTGCGTCAGCTCCCACTACGATGCAGGCCAGGGCAGCACTGCCTGGGGCCAACAATCCAAGTCACACACACGGGCGTGCCACTTATTCCTGCCTCTGAACCTTGCTCACACTACTCTACTCCATAAAGACTGTTACTTAGCTTTGCATCACTGTGACAAAATGCCCAGGGTGGTCAGCTTAAAAGGAGAAAAGGTTTATTCTGGCTCATAGTTTCAGAGATTTCAGTCCATGGTTCCTTGGCCCTGTTGCTCGGGGCCTGTGGCAGCACAGTAAGTCACGACAGGAGCACATGGCAGAGGAGGCCTGTCTACCTCGTGGCAGCCAGGAAACAAAGAGAAACAAAGGAAGGGGCTAGGTCCCAATGTTCCCTTTAAGAGCGCACCCCCAGTGACCTAACTTCCTTCCACTTGGCTCCACCTCCTGAAAATTTTACCCCCTCCCAATAGGGCCACAGGCTGGCGACCAAGTCTTTAACACATGGGACTTGGGGGAACATTTATCCAAACCATAGTAAATAGAATCCTACATCTTTTACTTTTCAAGCTCCATTTCCTCTATAATTTTCCCTGCCACCACAATCCATGCTTGAAAGTTGATTTTTCTACATTTACTGTTTGCATTTTGCTATTTATTGCTTCCTTCCAAATTGCTACAGGTGTGCGTGTTTTGCATCTCCAATAATTTTGCTAGCAATTTCTGGCACATTCCATTCCTGAGTTCTTCTTTAGTCTCACCCCAGATGTGGAGGCTGACTGAAGAGACCCAAGCATTGTCCCAGAAGAAGAACAATTTCCTTCAACCCCGAGTATCAAAGCGAAACTCTTTGGAGACCAGCCAGCTCACCCTCCAGGCTAGAACATCTTAAACATCATGTGTCATCTTGAAACTTAACCCAACCTCAGATGAGGGCAGTTGCTTTGCGGGGTGCAGGACTGGGGAAAGCTATTCCTCACTTTTCAAATTAGACTTGAGGATGGGGAGGGGCAGAGCATGTGCTTAGCATGCACAAGGCCCTGTGTTCAATCCTCGGCACCAAAAATTAATTACAAAGCTGGATGCAGGGACCCGGCTGCAGAGTTCAGACCTAGCATGAAGATACAGATTCCCGAAGAATGCCCTTGAAAGCAGCAGCTATGCGTGGATAAAGCAAAAGGAAACGTACTCAACTTTGCTGAAACTTGTTCTAGAAGAACACAGCATCCATAATTGGGGCACTGCAGAGACAGATCACGCCTGGGGCTCGAGCCCCTAATGCAATCTGCCCAGCTGGAGGAGCCACAAAGAATCATTAAGGCCCCGAATCTGATGACACACCAGCAACAAGATGAACGCCCAGGACTCGGCGCTTGCTTCAGGGTTTGCAGACACCAGGGCTGAACAGATGGAACGTGGCGGAGGTGTTGGCAGGGTCTCAGGGACACATGAGTGTCGTGGCTCCCTGAAAAAAGGGAGCATTTTATGTCAACCAAAGAAGCACTGCTTCCTCAAAAAGGTGGTAGCGTCTTTTGAATCTTGCCCCGTTCAAGAGAAGCAAAGAAATACACAGTCGGTGATCACTCACTATTCTGAGGGGAAATGCATCTCATAGTACCACCCAAAATAATTTTTTTTAAAGCTAGAAAATCAGAACAATGACACAGTAGTTTTTTCACTTTTTTTTTCTTTTTAGTCACAGGCTCCAAAACCAAATGTTAAAAGCTGTAAACCCTCTAACAAGAAAAACGAACTCACACTTAGGCAATCCCCTGGCATAACAATTACAAAATGTTCACAGACACCCTGAAAATCAAATCCACGTTTAGAGCCTGATAGAGCTTCAGATCCTGTTTTGGGGATTTGTTCAGACCCTGTTGCAGGGGGTGGGGAGCAGGGATGATGGCGCACACCTGTAATCCCAGTACTTGGGAGGCTGAGACGGGAGGATCCGGGTTCGCGGCCAGCCTCAGCTACTTAGTGAGGCCCTCCGCAACTTACTGAGACCCTGGTTCAAAATAAAGAATAAAAAATAGGGCTGGGGGTGGAGCTCGGAGGTAGAATGCCCCTGGGTTCAATCCCCAGTACTGCAAAAGTAAATAAATAAAAATAAAAACATGCACAACGGCTTTCTAACTCCCATTGTACACGTGTTTGCTTTTGGAAGTCCCAGTCTTTAATGTCTAGCTCCCCAAAGGAGAAAAAGAGAAGAATGCAAGGGGGAAAGGCTCTAGCCTTTCAAATCCTCTGCAAGTAACTGGCATCCGTGCCAGGTCACCAACGCAGCAGGTGAGGGAGGGGACCAGGCTGGCATCACAGATGGAATTAGGGGCATTTCTTTTTGCTACCTTTGCAAAACAAAGTCCACTCCTTGAAGGTGGGTATCTGGGTACAGGCAGAGTTGTTTGATGACATTTTTTATATTTTTCTGTATGTTGGAAATACTTCATTACTTCTAAAATGAAAATATCTATTAGTGTATTATTTATAGGACTTCTACAAAACAGGCTCATATTGTACCGATGGGACCATGTATTGGAAAACAATTTTGAAATACTTATGAAAAGCTTTCAAAAGTGCTGATACTCTTTAGCTCAGTAATTACATTTTAGGAAACCTATTCTTAAGGGGGAAAATGTAATCAATATATTCATTGGAGCATCACTTATGATGAAGAAAAATGGGAAAATTCAAAATGTTTTAAAAATGAAAGAATATTTACTGAACTCAGGGATTGCAAACTATGGCAGCCAATGGACCAAATCCAACCCACTGGCTCTTTCTATAAATAAAGTTTTATTGACACACAGCTCTGCCTGGCAGCTGTGGCTGTTTTCACACTAAGTTGGCAAAATTGAGTAGTAGCAATTGAGACCTATGACCAAAAAGCTAAAAATATTTACTATGATGCCCTTTATGAAGACATGTTTTCCAACCCCTTACTTAAATTATGGTATACTTATATAATGAAATAAAATGCAGCCATTTAAAACTATGTTTATTAGCCAGGAATGATGGCATATTCCTGTAATCCCATCTTCTTGGGAGGTGGAGGTAGGAGGACCACGGGTTCAAAGCCAACAACTGAGAACTTAGTGAGACATCCTGTCTCAAAGTGAAATAAAATAAAATTAAGGCAGGAATGGTAGCCCATGCCTGTAATCCCAGTACTTGGGAGGCTGAGACACAAAGATCACAGACTTGAGGCCAGCCTCAGAAACTTAGTAAGACCCTCAGCAACTTAGTGAGACTCTGTTTCAAAATAAAAAATAAAGCTGGGTGTGGTGGTGCATGCTTGTAATCCCAGTACTTGGAAGGCTGAGACCGGAGGATCCGGGTTCGCGGCCAGCCTCAGCTACTTAGTGAGGCCCTCCTCAACTTAGTGAGACCCTGTTTCAAAATAAAGAATAAAAAATAGGGCTGGGGGTGTAGGTTGGAGGTAGAATGCCCCTGGGTTCAATCCCCAGTACCGCCAAAAATAAATAAATAATAAATAAATAAATAAAAAGGAACATATCAAGTGCTGTGTGCATGTATGCTTCTATCACTCTAAATATCATTATGATACCTAATTACAATGCACCAATAAAAGTATATTTAAAAATAAATAAATAAAAAGGCTGGGGATGCAACTCGAAGGTAGAATACCCCTGGGTTCAATCCCTAGTACCGATAATAAATAAATAAATAAATAAATAAACAAACCTATGTCTATTAGATAAAAGCTAATGACATGAGTAACTACTTAGAATATAATATTAAGATATAATATTAACTTATTAGGATAAATATTAAGTATTAAGGATATAATATTAAGTAAATGCTTAGGATATATTAAATTAAGTTATAATGTAATATTTTTTCTTTTTTATTATGTATTGGTGCATTGTAATCATACATTTTGATGAGGTTCAGGGTGGTAGAGGCATACATGCACACATCATTCATTTAGCCCTCCCCCAGTTCCCACCTCATTCCCTCCCCCTTCCCTCCTTCTCCTGATCAGCATAGTGATTGGCTTTGATAAGTTTGTGTATGTACTCATGCATTAGGGTGTTTCCCTCTTCCCCCTCCCATCTCCCTCAGTTAGGTCGCCTTCTTTACTCATCTAAGGTTTCTCCTCCTTTGTCAGGAGTCCTTCCTGTGTCCCATTTTCTCCTTAGCTTCCTCATACTAGGAAGAGCATCCAACTTTTCACTCTTTGTAACTGACTAATCTCACTTACCATAATGTTCTCCAGTTCCATCCATTTCCCTGCAAATGACATAATTTTGTTCTTCTTTATGGCTGCGTAAAATTCCATTGTGTACATATCCCATAGTCTTGTAATCCATTCATCTGTTGATGAACATCTTGGCTGGTTCCATAGTTTGGCAATTGTGAATTGTGCAGCTATAAACATAGATACGCTTGCATTAGTCTAGTAGTTTGGTTTCCATTCTTTTAGGTAGATACCTAGAAGTGGTATTGCTGTGTCATATGGTAGGTTCATTCCCAGTCTTCTGATGATCCTCCACACTGTTTTCAAAAGTGGTTGCACTAATTTGTAATCTCACTGACAATGTATTAGAGTTCCTACTTCTCCACATCCTCGCCAGCATTTGTTATTGTTTGTATTTTTAATGATTGCCATTCTAATTGGGGTTAGGTGAAATCTCAGGGTAGTTTTGATTTGCATCTCTCCTATTGCTAATGATGTTGAACATTTTTTCATACATTTATTGGCCATTGTATTTCTTCTTTTGTGAAGTGTCTATTTAGTTCACTTGCCCATTTTTTTTATTGGGCTATTTGTTTTTTTAGCGGTGAGTTTCTTGAGTTCTCTGTATAGTCTAGATATTAGTTATCTATCAGAGAAGTAACTGGCAAAAATCTTCTCCCATTCTGTTAGCTCTCTGTTGAGTTCTTTTTTTTTTTTTTTTTTTTTTTTTTTTTTTTTTTTTTTTTTTTTTTTTTTTTTTTTTGCAGTACCGGGGATTGAACCCAGGGGCGTTCTACCTCCGCGCTATAGCCCTGGCCCTATTTTTTATACTTTATTTTGAAACCGGGTCTCACGAAGTTGTGGAGGGCCTCACTAAGTAGAGAGAGAGAGAGAGCTGAGGCTGTCCATGAACCCAGATCCTCCAGTCTCCGCCTCCCAAAGTACTGGGATTACAAGCATGCGCCACCATGCCCGGCCTCTGTTGAGTTCTTGATGGTTTCCTTTGCTGCACAGAAACTCTTCAGTTTAATTCAATCCCATGTATTGATCCTCATTTTAATTTCTTGTGCCTTTGGGTTCTTCTTGAGGAAGTTTTTGCCTGTGCCTATGTGTTGAAGTGTTGGACCTGTGCCCTCTTCAAGTAGCTGCAAGGTCTCTGGTATAACTTCCAGGTATTTGATCCATCTTGAATTGACTCTTGTGCAGGGTGAGAAAGTGGGGTTTATTTCCATTTTTCTACATGTGGTTAATCAGTTTTGCCAACACCATTTGTTGAAGAGGCTATCTTTTTTCCAGTGTTATGTTTTTGTCCCCTTTGTCAAAAATCAACTGGCTATAAGTGTGCAGATTTGTTTATGAGTCTTCTCTTCTGCTCCACTGGTCTATGTGTCTGCTTTTGTGCCAATACCACGCTGTTTTTATTTTCTGTGGTTTTGTCATATAGTTTGAAGTCAGGTATTGTGATGCCTCCTGCATGGTTCTTGTTGCTGAGAACTACTTTGGCTATTCTGAGTTTTTTGTTGTTCCAAATGAATTTAAGAATTGATTTTTCTATGTCTGTGAAGAATGACCTTGGTAATTTAATGGGTATTGCATTGAATCTGTACATCACTCTTGGAAGAATGGCCATTTTGATTTTATTTATTCTCCCTATCCAAGAGCATGGAAGGTCTTTCCATCTTCTAAGATCATCTTCAATTTCTTTTTTTAATGTTTTATAGTTTTCCTTGTAGAGGTCTTTTACCTTCTTGGTTAGGTTTATTCCTAAGTATTTTATTGTTTTGGGGGATATCATGAGTGGAAATGTCTTCTGAATTTCTTTTTAAGTGGATTTATGGTTGGCATACAGAAAACCTTCTGATTTTTTAAGATTGATTTTGTATCCAGACACTTTACTGAATTTGTTGATCAGTTCAATGAGCCTTTTAGTTGAGTTCGTTGGATCTTATAAGTATAATATCATGTCATCTGCAAACAGAAATAGTTTCAGTTCCTCTTTTCCTATTTGCACTCCTTTTATTTCCTTCTCTTGTCTTATTGCTCTGGCTAGAGTCTCGAGTACTATATTGAAAAGGAGTGGTGACAGCGGACATCCTTGTCTTGTTCCTGTTTTTAAAGGGAACTCTTGCAGTTTTTCTCCACTCAATATGATGTTGACTGTGGGCCTATTGTATATTGCCTTTATGATGTTGAGGTATGTTCCTTCTATTCTGATTCTCTGCAGTGTTTTTAGCATGAATGGGTGTTGGCTTTTGTCGAACGCTTTTTTAGCATTTATTGAAATGATCATATGATTTTTGTCGTTAGTTCTGTTTATGTGGTGAATTACATAGATTGTTTTTGTATGTTGAACCAGCCTTGCATCCCTGGGATGAACCCAACTTGGTTTTGGTGTATAATTTTCTTGATGTGGTTTTGAATGCATGTTCCTAGTATTTTGTTTAGAAGTTTTACATGTAAGTTCATCAACAATATAGGCCTGTAGTTTTCTTTTCTTGAGCTGTCTTTATTTGGTTTTGGTATTAATGTGATTTTGGCTTCATAGAATGTATCTGGGAGAGTCCCATTTCTTTCGATTTCATGGAAAAGATGCAGGAGTATTGGGATTAGCTCTTCTATAAAGGTTTTATAAAATTCACCTGGGAAGCCATCTGGGCCTGGGCTTTTCTTTGATGGTAGGCTCTTTATTGCTGCTTCAATCTCTTTGACTGCTATTGGTTGGTTTAAATTTTCTATATCTTTTGATTAAATTTAGAAAGATTGTATGTGTCTAGAAATTTGCCAATTTCTTCTAGGTTTTCCATTTTCTTGGAGAATAGTTTTTCAAAGTAGTTTCTGATAATCCTCTGGATTTCCACATTATCAGTGGTAATATTACCCTTTTCATCTCTTATTTTAGTAATTTGGGTTGATTCTCTCTTTCTTTTGGTTAGATTGGCTAGTGGTTTATCTATCTTGTTTATTTATTTGAGAAACCAGCTTTTGGTTTTGTTGATTTTTTTGTATTTTTTTACGCTCTACTTCATTGATTTCTGCTCTGATTTTAACAATTTCCTGTTTTCTCCTGGCTTTGGGGTTAGACTGTTCCTGTTTTGCAAGGGCTTTGAGGTGTGTCATTGGGTTATTTATTTGGTGATTTTCTGTTCTTAGGTGAGCACTCAGTGCTTTGAATTTTGCTCACTTGCTCAGTAACCTATGGCAATGATGTCAGTTTGCAGCCCCAATTCCTGGTCTCCTTCAATGACTGGGACCCTGGCCTGGTGTCTCTCTCTGCTTGTGCAGGCCGAGTGCCGCTGGTGCCCCTCCCACTGCAAGCATGGGCCTCCACACTCCCCACAGACCCTGGGTGAGGCCTGTGTCTCTGCCTCAGCAGGCAGTGGGTGCCACTGGGACCAGACCCAGTGCAAACGTGGAGCTTCGTGTTCTCCACAGAGAATGCTGGGTCGGTCTGATTTCTCCCCAGACACCACGGCTGGGTGTCTTGAGGCGATCCCCCAGACCCTGCAAGGGCGCTGCGACCTGCGGACTGTAGGTCTCTCCCTCCCCAATGTCACCAGAGGCTGTCTGCTAATCCGCACCTCTGCTGGGCCCTACAGCAGCCCCCACCCCCAGATCCGGCTATTGCTCGCCATGCAAGTCCCCGTGGCCGTGCAGGGCGGTCTCCTGCTGGGGCGGCTCCTTAACTTACTTAAGGTCTTGCTGAGCACTGCTCTGGGTGTCTGGAGGAAGAGGTGGGCTCCGCCACTGGCAGGTTCTGGCAGTCGGGTCTCTGTCGAGCGTGGAGCAAGGTGCCGACCACTCTCCATGCTGCTGATCTGCAGCCGCTGGCTTCTTTGCTGGCGTCCCTGGAAGCCACAGTGCCCGCAGCCGCCAGCCCGGCCCGGCCTGGCCAAGATGGCGCCGCCGCCGTTCCCCAGGTGAGGCGTCTTGAGCTCTTTACTGTCCTCTGTTCTGTCTTCTGGCTTCGATTCCACCACGTTTCCACTTTTCGTTGTTTTATTCAATTTTTTGCTGCTTTTATTCTCTTGTGAAGAAGCTGTCTTCAAACCAGGCGTGGTGGCACACGCTTGTAATCCCAGTACTTGGGAGGCTGAGACCGGAGGATCCGGGTTCGCGGCCAGCCTCAGCTACTTAGTGAGGCCCTCCGCAACTTCGTGAGACCCGGTTTCAAAATAAAGTATAAAAAAAAATAGGGCCGGGGGTGTACCTCAGAGGTAGAATGCCCCTGGGTTCAATCCCTGGTACCGCAAAAAAAAAAAAAAGAAGCTGTCTTCATGGTGATTGAGTTCCAAGTCTCACAGCGGCTGAGACATGCTGTCTCCCTCAGTCACCATCTTTCTTCTCCTATAATGTGTGTAATATTAAGTTAATAATATCAGTTAAATATTTGAGATGTCCTATTAAGTAAATACTTAGGATATAATATTAAGCTAATATTGTATAAAATTAAGTTAATATATGCCATGATTTTAGTCGCAGAAAACAGTATGCAAATAATCCATTTATATGGTCAAGAGCCTCCTGAGTGCACCGCCTCACAGTGGGGTTTAGAAGCAGGCCTGGGGTGGGGTGGCTTTCTGAACACAGACAGGGAACAGGCAAGGCCGGGACAGGGCACACGTGGGGAGACTCAGAGGTCTGCAAGGCCCTCAGGAGGAAGGGACCCTGCACCTAGAGCCTAAAGGATGGCAGCCAGCTATGGTGAGTAAGGAGAGAATGTGCCCAGCAGACAAAGCAACAGAGCAGGAGGAAAGACAGACAAGCAGAGGCCGGAGAGCAAGAGAAGTGGGATGCGTCGGGGATTCTCAAAGTCGTCCTGTACAACCAAAATGCCCCAAAGGAATACCGCGGACGCTTTATTCCTGAACGACATGGTCGCGGGTCACACTCCAAGGGTATCAGGACAAAATTTATATTAATCTTTACCCTACACACACGCTGCCACTGTCTCCAGCTCACTCAGAGGCCCCTCCCCATCCCAAGAAAGAGGAATTGACTCTCCGAGCAAGTCGAATCTCTGTACATATAATAAGAGGAAGAGAAGAGAGAAAACAGGGAGGAAGGCACAAGTCTGTGTGCCGGAGGAGAATCGGAAGTTAGTGAATGACCACACACGCTTCCGCTGTTCCATGAGATGCAAGTAAAATTATCTATTTTGTAATTCCAATCGGACTGTGTTTTCTTAAACAAGACACTGGGGCTAAACAACCTGACCCCCTAGAATTATAAAGATCAAGTTGTGCTACAAAGAGTATATATTATACTTACCATCATACAAAAACTTATTTTTAAGATACAATTTCTTTTTTTTTTTTTGTAATGGAGATTGAACCCAGGGGCATTCTACCTCTACACCCCCAGCTCTATTTTCTTTTTTATTTTGAAACAGAGTCTCACTAAGTTGCTAAGGCTGGCCTCAAACCTGCAATCCTCCTGTCTCAGCCTCCCAAGCACTGGGATTATAAGCATATACCACCATGCCCAGCTAAGATATGACTTATTTCGTTAAGTAGCAAACTGTTTTATCTTATAAATGTTTTTATAGACTTTAAAGTTAAATATTCTTTCATTCATTCTCATGAGGTCATTTTCCTTAGAGGGATTTGGCTGGACAGTCCTCTCTACTATTTACTTACATCTAACTGTGAATCACCTTGACATGTATTTACTATCTGGACTAGCGGACTTCCCCCCACATCCACATCCTCATTTGTCCTTGTACCTGTGTTGTCCTTAACAAGGAATACTGTAATTTCCTCATACGTCTTGTTTAATCCTATCTGTCTCGTTCTAATCTCATTCAATTGTTACAGCAAACGTGCAGAGGCTGTGGCTCCATCTTTCTAAGAAAATCTCTGGAGTATTGCTGTTCCCATTACTAGATTTGAACCTTGGCACTAAGCATCCCAAATCTGGTACCAGTCGTAAATGATGAGGTTGAAAATCCTTCCAGATTCATATTGTAGGTTGCTGAAGTCATCCCTCCTGGGCATGCGTGCACATGCTCTCCCGTGTCACATTACACCTGGAGGACTGCAGCTACTTGCTAAGTAATTTGCCTTCTTCACGCTATTTCTTTTCTTTTCTTTCTTTTTACTTTTTCTTTTGGTGGTACTGGGGGTTGAACCCAAGGGCATTCTACCTCTGAGCTTCACTCTCAGCCGTTTTGTTTTGTTTTGTTTTGTTTTGTTTTGTTTTGTTTTGTTTTGAAAAGGGGCCTCACTAGGTTGCTAAGGGTCTTTCTAAGATGCTGAGGCTGGCCTCTAACCTATGATCTCCTGTCTCAGCCTCCCAAGTACTGGGATTACAGGCATGTGCCACCATGTCTACCTTCCAAGCTATCTTCCACATCTTCCAACAGCATTCTTTCTTCAGTTGCTCCTCTGATTTGAAGACCTTCAGTGTCTTGCCTTTAGCCATTGGATCAACTCCCAGCTCACTGCCTTCACAGTTCAATGTTTTACAAATCAGATTGCAATCTATCAACAGATCCTTATTTCTCACTAGCTCTCATTACTAGAATTGAACCAGGCTGCTCAGACTCCTTCATGCTTCCTGTACTCTCTACCCCAGCCCCCCCAGGAGGCCCCCACTTCTCTCCCTCCATCTGAATCCAGTCCTGAATCTGAGCCAGACCAGCCCCTCAGCCACACTGACACACAGGGACCTCGTCCTCCTTCTTCATTCATCAGAGTCCACCGCCCGCTTGGTATACTTCACATTCTGACATATCAAATTTCTTTTTAATGTGTACTAGTCTTATCTTCCCAGCTAAATCCTAAATTCTTTGCAAACCAAACAGTAACCTATTCAAGTTGTACCAAGTGATCAAAAGACAAATCTGGGAAGAGCTCATTCATTGGATGATAGGAATATTCAGAAGTTGACCATCCTCTGCAGGGAGGTTGACTGTCATTGTGCTGCTGGTCCCAGAGATGTGACAGCTCAGTACCAAAAAAAAAGAAGAAAATAAAAGTTACAAGTTTGCCAAGTTTGGGTTTTTTTTGTAATCAAAGGACCTTAGAGGCCGTAGGTACAGGTATATGTTATGAGGGTGAGCAGGAAGGGGTTCTACTGGCTATAAAAATGAATACCGAAATAGAGCTGAAAAGACTGATGCCCGTCCTGAGTCTAGTCCCTGAGTCGGATTCCACAGCACCTGTGACTCTGCAGTTCTTCCTCTCACCTCCTAGGACACAGGACAGATTTGCTGATAACGAGACACGTGAACTCCCAGCTCTGGGAGGTTTCTCAGCTCTAGTGACTTCTTCAGTCCTCTGTGTGGTCTTTATTCAGGTGAATATCTTCTATCCTCCTTTGGAAACTGAAGAAAATTAATTGCTTCTCAGTACATCCAAGCCAGTGGAGTTGAACTGCAGCATGCCTGAAAATTGCAAGCAAACTCAGCGTGACTTCCATCTCTGGGCAGAAACAGGAAGGAACCATCCAGCACTCAATCGGCAAGCACGTGGAAGACGCTGAAGACCCATCGTTCTCACCGCATTCCCGCACCTCATTAGAGATGTCTCGGTGCTGACACTGAGGTAGAGCATGACGGGAAGGTGTCACTTGGACTCTCTGTGTGTCCATCTCTGAAGGACAAAGTGAAGATTGACAAGGCACTCTTCATAAGTTGATCTCAGAGTTTGAAATGACAGCAAAGGGGGAGAGAAAATAGCTCAATGGACTCTTGCCACGTACAAAAGAAAACCCGTTTTAAACTTATTCCATAAATCACCAGGCATGGTGGTGCATACCTATAATCCCAGTACTTGGGAAGCTGAGACAGGAGGATAGCAGGTTCGAGGCCAGCCTCAGCAACTTAACAAGACCCTCAGCAATTTAGTGAGACCCTAGTACCAAAAAAAATCCATAAGTATAGGTTCCAAACTAGTTAAATACTAAAATACACTAGACTCCAGAGAGATGATTGCCTGAGCAATTATCTAAATGTCCTACGGCCATTTCCATCTTGGTAAATGGTTAATATAGTCCTCAATATCTACTATCATATACTAGTTTTCATTTCTTTGTGTCAACCAGGGTCCTTTGCCAAACCAAACAGGGGACCTACCCCATCATTCCCTGGGCATGAGGAAGAAAACGCAGTTCCCAGAGAAACTGAGGCCAGACCTCCTTAGAGAGAAGAGTGATGGAGTTGGACCTTTTTTTTTTTGCGGTACCGGTGATTGAACGCAGGGGCATTCTACCTCCGCGCTACGCCCCCGGCCCTATTTTTTATACTTTATTTTGAAACCGGGTCTCACAAAGTTGCGGAGGGCCTCACTAAGGAGACAGAGAGAGAGAGAGAGAGAGAGAGAATGAGAGAGAGAGACAGGGAGAGAGCTGAGGCTGGCCGCGAACCCGGGTCCTCCGGTCTCCGCCTCCCAAAGTACTGGGATTACAAGCGTGCACCACCACGCCCGGCGAGTTGGACCTTTGAACATTGGTCCTGAGAGTTCTCAGCAATGCCTTCGCTTCCCTCCAGCTCCAGCCACATCACATATGGGAATCCCAGCCTTCAAAGAAAGGCTGCTACAAACGCAAACAGCAAACCTTCTCGTTTTACGATGCTCTGTTTTTACACATACTTTACAAGCTGACTGGGCCACCCATATGTGACCCATCTCCAAAACTCCAGGTTTGTCTCCAGCCTTTTGCTGGGTGGTTCCCTCGTCTATGAAGACTTTCCTGGCTTATCCCTCATTCGGACAGGACTGATCTCTACTACTTCTCTCCATGTACATAATTATATGCAGCCTGTTAGTTTAAATGTCTGTCTCCTTTACTAGACTGTCACTTGAGGCTAAGAGACTCAATACCTGGCAGGGTGCCTGTTCAACAGTGGCTAATCAATGTGTTAAAATGAAAGAATATGGAAGAGAGAGACATTCCAGCCACCTCCAGCAGCAGTTTTTGTTCAGAGAGAAGCTGTTGCCTGATTTGTCCATTTCTAGAACTGTCATGGGAAGACCCAGGGGTGCTGAATTAATGGGTCACCCCTAAATGGTACCTGGTGATGTTGCATTAGTATAGAAACAGCAGTGCCAGAGACAGCACGGCTGGAGTTCCTTAATCCAGTCCCACGATCAAAGGAAGCAGCAGAAACTCCTTCTAGATAACAGAATATGGCCAATCCTCATTCCTCACTTTTAGCGCAACTGCAGATTAGATGGTGAGTAACTTAAGGGAAGAGACTGTGCTGAACATCTGCTACTCCACGGCTGGTGCGGGCTCTGTACTCCACAGAATCACAGCTAGTCAACGAACTAAATAATTGCATGAGCCATATGTTTTCCTAAGTGTTTAATGGGTATTTAAGGAAAGTCCAGTGAGGATGAGTCAGATTGCAACAATTTTTTTTTTTTTT
>PVJS01004641.1:0-20613 GCA_004027185.1 Glis glis
TTAGTGTGTGTGTGTGTGTGTGTGTGTGTGTGTGTGTGTGTGTGTGTAACTGGGGATTGTATCCAAGCAAGGGCCTTCTACCTCTGAGCTCCACCCCCAGCCCTATTTTATTTTTCATTTTGAAACAGGGCCTCACTAAGTTGCTGAGGACCTCACTAAATTGCTGAGGCTGGCCTCAAACCTGCAATCCTCCTGTCTCAGTCTTGCAAGTACTGGGATTACAGGCATGCACCATCACGCCCAGCTCCACTCAACTTCATAGCCACTGCAAAAATCCTCCTGCAGCCCCCTGCCATCCAACCCCTAAACTGCATGCTCTCAGGGCGAGAGGCAAGAATTGGGCCAAGGGGCTGTGCAACAGACACAGGTTCTTCTCTGTGCTGCCTCTCCTAATAGCAATACCTTTCTCCAAATGACTAGCATCCTAAATCTTAAAATGCCCTGCCTTGTGACTCAAAAGGCCACCCTTCCCCCGACCTTGTAGCTCAGCAAAAATATCATCCCCACCCAGGGTGGCAGCTTTGCCCTGCAGGACAGAAGCAATCAGCCTGCATCCTCAGCATCCATATTCATGGGGAATTGTTTATGCTCTGACCTGTAGCCCTGAGTGGGATGTCAGCCTGGGAGCCGGGGCTGATGGTCCCCAGAAGTGCACTTCAGGAATGAGCCTACAGCCATCTGCCTCTCCTCCAAGTAACTCAGGCCTGGGAGGAATTCACAGCTGTTTTCACTGCCATCCCAGAGAGGCACGAAATAGGGCAAGGAGGAAGGGAGGTGGCATCTTTCAGAGCCAAGGCTGCTCCTGAGAGTGTTTGAAGGCTATTAGCGTGGCTGTAATCAGGCTATTAGCCAAATGCAGGTGGAGAATGAAGTGGCTTTGAAATTGCTTTTTCAGAGAAAGCAGAGCCGGTGTTAGTATAATCTATGCATAGGATCTCTTTCAAGTAGCTCTTCAGCTTCCTATACGACTAAGGCAGGATCTCCACCTAACCACAGTCAGAACTCCCTACTTCCCTGGTCCTCAAATGGGAGCAAGGTCTGCCGGACGCAGCCCTGTCCTCAGCCTGCTCCTCCTGCCCTGCGTGAGCAGGTGCAGGCCACCAGCCCCCTTCTCGGATTCAGATGGTCCAGAAGACCTGCATCACCAATGGCCCCCAAACACTTTTTATTTCAGAGGCAGTTGGCTTCATTCTGCATCCCAGGGTGGGCAGTGTCCAGTGCCCAATGCTTAGCGTGCTCATCCTGGCCCCCTTGGGCTTTCCAAGGAGACTCAGTAGCAGTCTCATTTCTAGGGGCAGCCTCTTGAAGAGAGAGGAGAGCCTCTTGCGCAGCCCTTGCTGGGCACTTGGTGGATCCAGGCCCTCTTCGGAGGCTGCAGGAAGAGGAAGGTATGTGCCCGCCTACTCCTCTTTGGGAGTTTTTTCTTCAGTTCATGACACCCCCATCCACTCCTTTCCCCCAGGATAAAGCCTGGGCCTCATCCTTTCCCTTATCCCCTTCCACATCCAATCAGCTGCAAGTTCTTTTCTTTTATCTTTCAGCTGATTCTCTTTCCTCCTCCTCCATGGCCATGCAAGTCATCTCTGGATCCCACCACAACAGCCTGACAGGGCCCACTGCGTGCAGTCCAGCCATTCCGCAACCCATTTCCCACACTGCGGCCAGAATCATCTTCCAGAATGGTCTTCAGGTCTGATCCTGCAAGCCTCTGAGCAATTATGTTGTCCTCAGGATGGTGTCCAAATGCCCCATGAACCTAGGCTGCAGCCACACAGAAACTACTCACAACGGCCCAAGAATGCTTTCTCTCCCTAGCAGCCTGAGCACACGGCTGCCTTTGCCTGGCAGCCCTACTACACTAAATCCTATTCCTCTTCCAGAACTTGGCTCCAGGAGCCTTCTCTCTTCAGTAATCTTCTCTGACCCCTCTTTTTCCCAAGCCTGGGATAAGCATCCCCTTTTATGAGCTATTGCAGCACATTATCTGTACATAGCTATCTCCCTGCCTGTCTAAGGGCCCCTCCAGGGAGAAGATGTTATAGTCAACCTTGTCTCCTCTATGCCTGTTACAGCATCTAACCATGACCACTTCAAAAGTATCAAATGACTGAATTCATGAAAGAACAAATAAAATAACCAAGGAGGCTGTAAGTCACCCAATGGGCCAATAGCTTGGGGTGAGCATTATTGTGGATTCAAATGGCAAAAATCACAAATGCAAACTAGACGGCAGAACCAGACATGAAAATCACACAGGCAACACTAAGAGATGTTTTCAAATGGAGTATTTTTAGCTCAGAGTTTCGCCTACAGTTTTGGCTGATGTGTTCCACCTAGACTCAGCCAATCAAATGTGTCAACTCTTGGTTCCCTGAGTCTTATCACTAGACAAAGAGCAGTGTTGGGTAATTAGCATGTAATGTGATCTGAGTAGGTACTGGATGAATGACTGGGCTCTCATGTAATGACTAGGGGTATAGTCACAGCCCCACCCTGTATAGTTCTCCTACTTTGGTGTGATGGTTAATTTTAGGTGTCGACTTGACTGAATTAAGGGGTACCCAGGGGTAAAGCATTCTTTCTGGGTGCATCTGTGAGGGTATTTCCTGAAGAAATTGTCATTTGAGTCAGTGGACTCAGTAAGGAAGTCTTACCCTTGTGGGCAGACACCACCTAATCGGCCAACAGCCCAGATAGAGCCAAAATGCAAAGAAAAGGCAAATTCATTCTCGCTCCCTCCTGAAGCTGGGACCTCCCCCTCCTCCTTCTTCTTCCCTTGGACATCATAGCCCTAGGTTCTCTGGCCTTTGGACTCTAGGATTTGCATCAGTACCCCCAAAGGTTCTCGGGCCTTCAGACTTGGACTGAGCCGTGCTACCAGCTTCCCTGGTTCTCCAGCTTGCAGATGGCATATCAATGACTTCTCACCTTCCTTAATGATGTGAGCCTATTCCCCTAATAAATCCCCCCTCTAGCTATTCATCAATTGATAGATCCTACTGGCTGTTGCTCTGTGTAACACTAATACACCTAGGAACATTACTGTGCAGGATGTGCTTTTCAACACTGATTTGTGTTAAAACAACACATTTGACACACTTGTTGACTGTCTTCAGAATGGGTCAATGGGAGTAATGCAAGAACACCATCTCCTAAGCTGCCACTTGCTGGTCGCAGGAAGAAGTGAATGAGGCCAATTAAATTACAACCCGACTCACAAAGTGGAAAGCGCTGCCCTCTGTCTCAGCCTCCTTCCTGGGCCAGCTTTTATGCCAATCCTCCTTGATGCCCACTGGCCTCCCTAGGTCTCTCTCACAAGCTGGCAGATGTGTTCAGTGCAACGCTGGCAAAATGTCATACAGGTGGCCACCCATATGGTGCCAGTTTGGATCTGACTCCTGGATAAAATTCTGAGAGCCTGCTCAGCCATGAAGGACACCCGCCAGCTTCTAGCATGGGGTCCAGAGCTGACAGCTCATGGGGACACAGGAGGGAAGCAGGTGTTTCACATAAATGGACCACCCTCTGCTAATCACCACCAGTCAAGCCAATGGTGCAGGAGAAAACAAAATGAGAAAGGATCATCATCCAGAAGGTGAAATGAACTGGTGGCCAACGAGACGGGATGCATCTGGATTCTCACGGCAGCCATGGTCATATTTCAGGCAGACTTTGCTTCAGAGCATCTGGAAACGCAGAAACAGAGGATACAGAGACTTCAGATTTCATCCCAGTTGATGCAATATCTGGGGGTGTTCAATCTAATAAAGTCAATCTAATAAGGGTCCACAACAGACAAAGAGCAGACTCACTCAGCCAATCATTCAATGTTTATTAAACTCCTAACATGTGCCAAGCACCATTCTGGGTGCTGGGGACAGAGTGGTGAGCAATTTTCACAAGACGCTCCTTTTTAAACACATACATTCTAGTCAAGAGAAGACAGAGAAAAGAACAAATATGAAAATGCTAGACAGTAATAAGTGTTATGCAGAATGGTAAAACTGGGAGATGTGGTAGGAATTGGGTGGCTGCTTTGGGTTGGATGGTCAAGTGAGTTCTCTGGAAGGCTGACATTGGAAGCTGAATGGCAACCTTAATGATGAGGAGGGACCAGCTAATCATGCAGTCAGGAGCTAGACATGAGGCCAAAGATAAACAGCCCCAAGGATCATGGCATTTTCCTTTCCAAGAAATTTGGAATATGCTTCCTATTGGGAGATGACCAATTCAGGACTTTGACAAATCCTCAAACACTAATGACTCCAAAATCTATACTTGCAGTCTACACATTTCTTTTAAACTTTAGTCTCAATTCTCTAATGTCTCGAGGAGTCAAAGTCAAACTTTTCCAGAGTTGAACTCATGATCTCCCTCCTCCTCACTACAGATCTCCTCCTCTTTTCTGTATTCCACACATTGGTGAATGATACCACCATTTCTACTCCTCGGGGGCCAGAAGGATTCACATTGCAGGAACAAGTTTCTAGAGAAACAGACTCATATGCAGGGGCCCTAGGCATCCTGGGCACACCCTCTGTCTAGTCTGTGGCTAGCACATCTCCCCCCGCCCCCGATTCCAACACCAAACACGTAAATTTGTTGTGACATCTTTGCAGAGTTGGGAAACATGCCTCAGAACCCCCATTTGAGGCCAAAGATATGAATAAACAATTCATAGAAGAGGAAAAAATAAATGGCTACTAAACACATGGAAGGATGTCCAACTACACTAATAATTTACAAAATGCAGTTTAATACCAGCCACCATTTCCACCCATTAAATCAGCATTTTAAAAATATACTAAGGATATTCACAGCTGAGGATGAAAGTTTTCACCTTCTTTTGGTGACACTTTAAATTGATATAAACTTCTTGGGAAGTAGTTCGGCAGTATAAAGCAAAAGCCCCCCAAATGATCTGCCCTTTGACCTTGTTACTCTGCTTCTGAGAATCTATCCCAAGGAACACACCAGATCTCTGTGAGAAGGTATGCATTGAACTGTAATTAGAGCAATCACAAAACAGTAGTGGAAGCAACAATGTCCAACAAAAAGAGAACTATTACAACAAATCATACATCAATATGATAGTATATTAATACATATTGAATATGTTTTCAAACAAAGTTACTACACAAAGAATTGATTACAATACATTATTAAGTGGTGGAAACCCAGGGTTTGAAAACACAAAAAGGAGCCAGGCATGGTGGAGCATGCTTGTAATCCCAGTACTTGGGAGGCTGAGACAAGAAGATCGCAGGTTCGTGACCAGCCTCAGCTACTAAGTGAGGCTTAATGTTTCAAAATTCGCAACTTAATGTTTCAAAATAAAGAATATAAAAATGGGCTGGGGTGGATTTCAGAGGTAGACTGCCCCTGGCTTCAATCCTTATTACAACCGAAAAAAAAGGGGGGACTATCTGACAAAAGACTTGACTCCAAATTGTACAACTATCTTACAACTGAATAAGAAAAATAACCCAATTAAAAAGTGGGCAAACCATCTCAACAGACACTTCACACAAAAAAGACATGCAAACACCCAGTAGGCACATGAAAAGATATTCACCATCAGTAATAATCAGAGAAATGCAAATTAAATCAGCAAGGTATCACTACACACTCACTAGAATGTCTAAAATTTAAAAGATGGGCAAAGCCAGGTATGGGAGCACATGCATGTAATCCCAGTACTTGGGAGGCTGAGACAGGAGGATTGCAGGTTCCAGGTCAACCTCAGCAAGACCTTCAGCAACTTAGTGAGACCCTGCTTCAAAATAAAAAATAAAAAGGGCTGGGGGGATTTAGCTCAGAGGTAGAATCCCCCTGGATTCAATCCCCAGCACCAAAAAAAAAAAAGACAATACCTAGTATTGCAAAGATGTGGGGCAATTGGAAGTCTCATTTATTGCAGGTGAGAGTTTAAAATAGTCCCATAACTTTGGAGAACAGTTTGGCAGGTTGCCATAAAGTTAAATACACTCTTCCCACAAAACCCATCTATCCCATTCCTAGGTATTTAACCAAGAGAAATAAAAAATATAGGTCCACAAAAAAAATTTAATATGAACAGTCATCACAGCTTTAGTCACAGTAGCCCCAAATTGGCAACAACACAAATGTTCACCCACAGGTGAATGAATAAATGAATTATGGCACCAACATATAATGGATTATTACTTGGCAATAAAAAGAATGATGCAACAACATAGAAGGACCTCAAAAATATCACACTAAGAAAAAGAAGACAGACATAAATTGTATATACTATATGTTTCATTTATACAAAAACAGTAGTTGCCTGGGGCTGGATGGGGAAGAAAATGCAAAGATTCACTGGAAAGGGTATGGAGGAACTTTTTGGAGTGATTATATATCTTGACTGTGATACATTTGTTAAACTCAGTGAACTATACATTTAAAGGGACTATATTTTATTTTAGCTCAATAAAGCCTTTTAAGCTTTATGAAATATATAGAGAGATTCTCAGTAAAAGATGACAGGCGCATTAATGGTATACACATCTCTCCAAGATGCTGCTTAATGGTAATAGAGGGGGGAAAGGGGGCCCAGTTTCAAAAGATGTGGGCAGGTTGAAAATCTGATGCAGAACTGATAACTGACCCAGTGAGGTGATGGGTCTCTTAACCTAGATCACATTTTCTGGGTATTTGGCCCTAAAAGAAAGGCTGGGGACTCAGAATTGCCAGGTGTAAATAAGGGAAGGAGTGAAGCAGGTGGGGGCATTGGTGGCTGCAGAAGAATTAATTAAATATCTGTAGGTGCATCATAGTTAGGATATAGAATGTCTCCTGAAGAGCTTATCAGGATTGATATAATTAAGCCATGAGGGTTGTAACCTCATCAGTGGATAAATCCACTGTAATGGATACTCTGGGTGGTAACCTAGGCAGGTGGGGTATGGCGGAAGAGGTGGGACCCTGGGGTGTGACCTTAGAGATTGTGCTTATGTCTTTGAATCATCGGATTTGCTCTCTTGCTTCTGGCTTCCATGATGTATGAGCAGAGCCCTCGCTCTCTCCCTCTCGCTCTGCTTCCTGCCTCCCACCGCCATTCCCTGAGCTCCACAGATATAATCAGCCTGACATGGACTGAAGCCCTAAAATCTCCAGAACTGTGAGCAAATAAATCCTCCTTCCTAAATCTTGAGTTGTCTTGGTCAGGTGTTTTGGATTACAGCAGTGAGAATGCTGACTAAAACAAGGTGAAACCGTCCATTCCCATGCCCCACTATGCTGTGAAATTATCAAAGAAATAATACCAGAAAACTTTCAAGAGCAGAAGGACATGAAGCTCAGAATAAAAGGACCCATAAGTAACTTAGCACAATGGCTGAAAAAATAATCTGTACTTGGCCCCTTATTGTAAAATTTCAGAATACCCTGGGTGAAGATAAAATCCTAAAAGCTGCCAGTGAGTAAAAAATAAGTTATCTACAAGGGAATCAGAATCAGGCTGACCTCTAGCTTCTCATAAGCAATGCAGGTGATGAGGACTTCAACATTCTGAGAGTAAAGTAGCCTGAATCTAGAATTCTACACCTGACAAATGTATCCATCAAGTGTTAAGGTGGAATGTGCAGGGTCTAAAAAAAATTTATACCTTCTGCATACCAAGTTGCTGGAAGTTACTTGACACAGTACTGCAACCAAACAGAAACCTAGAAAAAGGAAAACATGGAAATCATGAAAAAGAGGAACCAAACCAAAAGAAAAGAGTGAGAGGGATCGGGTACCATGCAGCAAGCCAAGGGGCTGAAGTCTAGGTTGGAGCAAAGTCCCTGGGAGGAATAAAAGTCTCTGGAAAACAACAAGTTTTAAACTTGCTTGATTGGATGGAAAATTGGGGGTGAAATTGAGAATTTGATAAAGACAAAGAAAATAGACAATGAAAAAGCAGGCAAGCTGAGAGTTGCTCAAGACAGCACACGTGTCCTCGTGGCTCTTCTTGGCTCTCCAATGAACCATAATGACACAGAGACAATGACATAAGTGCTGTTTACAGAGCCTTAACTTTCTAGATGAACCTATGCGGAAAATGGAAAACTTAAGTGTCGCAGAACACCATGTACATGTTGACATTGAACAAGTCAAAATACGGTTGACAGAAGTTGATCTGGGGAATGTGGGAAGGATGAGGAAGATGTGAGGGGTGTTAGTATCCTCCATGCAGAAAATGAAGAGTCAAAATAACTGAATAGAGTTGATGGAACAAGATTAGAAAGATAAAAGTTTATGGCTTACAGCAAAAAGTAACCAACAGAGAAATTATTACCACCGGGGAGGAGGGGACAGAGGAGCCTCATCATGAGAGCTGGAAGTCCAGCAGATAATGTCTGACATTGAGAGGCAGGAAATGGTGGTAGACCCAGGTCATCTGAAAATACAGACTGATATAACCACAAGAAGAAAATACCGGAAGTGCTAAAAGCAGATGCCTCCGAGGACCAGGTTTAGGAATAGAAGCAAGGAGGCGATGGGACTCCTTTTCATCCTAAGCCCTTCTGGACTTGCCATTTTTAGTAATCATGAGCACAAACAGTGTATTAGTTCACTAAAAATTTTAAAATACATTTAAAACAACTGTATGTGCATATGGTTGCCAATATTGTAAAATGAATACAAATAAACTCATAGGAAAAAAAAGACTAGAAGCCGGGCATGGTGGTGCACACCTATAATCCCTGTACTTGGGAGGTCAAGGCAAGAGGATGGCAAGTTCGGGGCCAGTCATGGCAACTTGATGAGACCCTGTGTCCAAATAAAAACTAAAAAGGGCTAGGGGTATGGCTCCGTGGTAGAGCATCCCTGGCTTCAATCCCCAGCACCGCACACATGTAAAAAAAAGAGCTAAAGGAAATACACTAGTTACATCTGGGGACAAGTTTTATGATCCTATTTAGCCTCTTTTTTGCACCCTTCAGTTTTTTCAAGTTTCCTAAGAAGTATATTATTATTTTTATAAACAGGGAGGAAATGTTATATAAAGAATCAGAACAAAGTTTAGGAAGAAGTTTTAAATTGTATTAGAAATGAAGTGAAGGAAACAAATTTAAGTATAAAAATTAATTCCATTATGTATACACATGAAAGAGAAAGAGTTAAGAAAATATTAACAATAATTATCTTGGTGGTAGAATCATGGGTGATTTTCCCCCATCTTCTCTTCCCTTTTTCTCCAATTGTTTTTCCCTAATAGGCATGCATTAAATCAGGTTTGGCTAGAGAACTAAATTTGATCTCTATTGGCTTCAGATCAAAATAATTAGGTAATGGCTCCATGTGGTGCCAGGCACCTAGAAAGCCCTCCATGAACACTTGTGGCTTTAACAGAACTGTATGTAATGAGGTTTGCCGGTGACTGCTTCTAATTGAGCCCGTTCGGCTTCAGTCACTCAATCAACATTTACGAGTGCCTACTGTGTCCAGTGACCTGCACAAGAGACTTAGTGTGGGTGTTGGAAGTGGGGGATGCACTTAGACTCTGACCTTCTTGTGCAGCAGCCCAGATTGCAGAAGAGAATAAGCACCCACATATAAAAGCAGATTGTCAGCGTGCCCGGAGCTACATCAAAGGGTCCACCTAGCCTGAAGGGTTGGGCATCCTGTCCACGCCAGCCCCACCCTGGACATCATTGGTGGAGGCCTAGTGGGTGGCCTCTCCTCGCTCATGCTTCTCCTTCCATCTCCTCAATTCCCACTTTCCCCTTCAGCCCCACTAACACCAACAAATGCCCTAGAAAGCTGGCTCCCCTCCGGCCCAGTCCCACCAGGTAAGAGTCCTCCAAAATGTCCCAGACAAGGATGAATAGCATCAAACACCTGGGATTCTTTATCATTCAAGTGTACTTGACTGCAGGAGAGCTAGGCTCAATCAGTCTTCCCATGGGAAGTGAGGAAGCCAGCAAGAAGAAAGACAACGAGCACCCTGAGCTCTCTCTGAAAATGCTGCCCAAGGGAGGACTGAGAAATCAGCACCATGTTCTCTAGACAAGCACATCCATCTCGCCATCATTGGATAACGGGCAGAGAGAGAAGTTGCAGGACTTCCTGATGGTCCCATCCAAATTTTTTAACTCCCAAGAGACCATCAAAACCAAGAAACGTATGGCATGGACATGGAGGCATAGTGGTCTGTATGTCAAGCATCAGAATACTGCCTGGCTGTCCCCATCTCCACCTGCAATTACATCAAAACCAAAGTAAATACTGTAGCAAGATGTTGAATTGAAAGCTTTGCCTGAGGCACCATGACCCAGTAGACCTGGCCAGGGGAAGAGTGTTACAAACATGCTAGAGGAGCGATGTTCCAGGAGAGAGAGCTGATGGAGAGGGCAGAGAGAGAGGGAGCCTCCTAGAGACTCACAACCATGCCCAAGAAAGAACACCAGCAATCTAGAGGCCATTGTTTCACATGACCAGTCCAGTAAGAGCTACCCTGCCTTCCTCATCTCTTCTCGCCTGCCTGCTCCAACTGCAAAGCGGTGCAGTTCTGACTGGGGAGCTAGAGGAGGAAAACTGATAAGTAAAGAAGAGACCTACCAGCCCCATCCCTTCACCAACCACAGGCTTCCTGCTTATGGTAGCCCAAGCTGTTGAGATGTGGGGTTTTGATATTGCATGGGCTCGAGCATCCTAATCTCTGGATTGAGACAGTGTTGGGTGACTTAGGGTGACTGACTGCAGGGCTTTTTATCATCTAAGACTGAGCATAAAAGTCATGGAACTGCATGAGTTTAGATCCAGGGGACAGGCAGGGGGGACTTTCCTCCATGAACACATTTGAAAATGCACGAGTACATGGAAATGAAAGTAGCGTTACTTTATGGTTACACCTCCAGGCTCTCAATACTTCTAAGTCCATATCATCCTCTCTGCTGTGGAATCCACTGCTTTTCCAAAACCTGAGAATGCCCCCTCCCACCGCTGGACTCAGCTCTATCCTTTACGTGGAAGTACAGGCTGGCTAGTGAAAAGGTCCAAAGGGACAGAGAAGGAGACTCCAGAGATAATGAGAAGCATCTCATTATCTGCTTCTCATTAAGAAAAGCATAAGGGCATCTGGGTAGATGCCTGCTCTCAGATACTCTGCAATACCAAAATAGGAGTTCTAGAAGGTTCTACCAGTGCACCAGCAGCACCAAAAGGAAATAATCACAGATAGAATCTGTGATTAAATCTGAGGTAAAGAGGAAAAGAATGAAATGAATGTTTTGCTGATCATTTCCCGTGTGCCGGAATGTTTCATACCTCATCTCATTTAATCCTCACCACGATTACGCAAGGTAATGCTATTATTCTCACTTACAGAGGGGACGCTGGGACTCATAAAAGTTAAGTGCTTTTGGTCAGGGTTTGTTTGCAGAGACCACTCCCCTTCCACCATACAGGGCTGCCATTCGGTATTGTTAAATGTTTAGATAGCAACTCTAGTGGGTGATGTGATGGGACGGGTCGTGGGTTGCTTGGCTGATGGTTCTATAAGTGATGCCAGAAAACCAGTACAGAAGGACAGTGTGCTGGGCAGCTGAACGTCAGGACCCAGCTCCCTCCCAAGGGACTCCTGCCCACAGCCCCTTGCTGCAGAGAGCCAGGTCCTGGGCCCCCAGCCCTCACCCTCAACCATGGGACTAATTGACCAAAGGGCTCTCAACCTGTATAGGAGCCAGAGGCCTATGGCTGGGGAAATCTGTACCCAAACAGGGACAATGGGGATTAACCAGACCAAGTGGGTTCGCTCCAGTGCAAGGCCAGAGGCAGGAAAGAGTTGTGGGTATAGAAACCAAAAGAAGCCGGGCGTGGTGGCGCACGCTTGTAATCCCAGTACTTTGGGAGGCGGAGACCAGAGGATCCGGGTTCGCGGCCAGCCTCAGCTCTCGCTCTCTCTCCCTGTCTCTCTCTCTCTCTCTCTCTCTCTCTCTCTCTCTCTCTCTCTCCTTAGTGAGGCCCTCCGCAACTTCGTGAGACCCGGTTTCAAAATAAAAGTATAAAAAATAGGGCCGGGGGCGTAGCGCGGAGGTAGAACGCCCCTGTGTTCAATCCCCGGTACCGCAAAAAAAAAAAAATTAAAAAAAAAAAGAAACCAGAAGAAGCTCACCAGAGATGCCTCTGCACAAGTTAGCAGAGACTGGCGAGAGGAAAAGTGATGATATGGAGAAAAGATGTCTACAAAAGAGAGCGAGTTGGCTGTTGGCAGTAGAAGCAGCAGAAGTGGAAACCGAGGAGCCGAGTCTCCAAAATGGCAAGAGGTGGAGAGTTCTTGCTGCTATGGAGGCAAGAGGTTGTCTGGGTCCTCAAGCCCCAGTCCCGCAACTATACTGCAGTACCCTGGAGGCCCGGCACCTTAGCTGCCCTCACCTTCCCAGGAGATACCTGTCTTCCTTTAAAACAAGCATCAACACACTGCGGCCCATGGATCAAAGCCAGCCTGCTGCCTGTGTTTGTAAATAAAGCATCACAACACAGCCACACTCATTCAATTACAATATTGTCTATAGCTGCTTCTGCACCACAATGACAAAGCTGAATAGTTGGGACAGAAACCATAACCCCTAAAGTCTGAAATATTTACTATCTGGCTCCTTACAGAACAGGCTCGTCATCAGATAACACTTATAAGCCACTGTTCTCAAAACCTGACTTGCAAAATATCACTTAACTTTCACAAACGTCCCTGGGAGAATACTCTGGTCTTCTCATTACCCAATTTTACAGATGAGGGGGGTGGGGAAAGGCCTAGAAAAGTTAAGTAATAGCCGGGTATGGTGACGCATGCCTGTAATCCTAGTACTTGGGAGGCTGAGACAGGAGAATTGCAGGTTTGAAAACAGCCTTTGAAATGTAGAGAGACTCACAGCAACCTAGTGAGACCCTTTTTCAAAAGAAAAACATAAAAAGTGCTGGGGTATAGCTCAGAGGTAGAATGTCTCTAGGTTTAATCCCCAATACCACAAAAAATAAAAATAAACAAAAAATAAAATAGGGGAGGAAGGAAGGAAAAGAAAGGGGAAAGGAGAAGTAATAATTTTCTCTAGGTCCAAAGTAGTAAGGAGAATTTGAACTCGGCAGTCTGAGCCCAAAGTCTGTTCTTGGAACTCCCAAGCTACACTGTCACACTGTCGCTGTAAATTCCATGTACCTTCACAATAAAAACCTTGGTAGAATACAGAATACATTTTTATGCCAGAAATATATCAAAAGTGGTTTTAAAATGATTTGTTTTTACATTTTTTACCTATCCTATTAATATCTGAGAATGGTTTTCTGGGGTGTCAAGTATAGTCTGATCCACTGGGCTGTGATTGGCAGGCGGCAGCCTGCTGACCCTCCCCCCAGTCCCCCTGATTTAGGCAGAGCCACACAGAGGGCAGTGGGCAGTCCTGGGAACGTCTCACAGGTTGTGAGCACTGGCAGGAACCCCGCTGCCAGCACACAGGCTTCTGCTGTATTGAGATGAGCTGAAGGGCAGCTCCTTACAACCAAGAGTCTGATACAGACACCCTGGGAAGGAATGAGCTGTCCTCCCCACAGCCCAAGCGAACAAAGGAGTTAGCTGCCAAGACCAAACGAAAGCAGGGAAAAGTAGGAAATCCATGAGTTGTTCTTTATTTCTTCTCCTCACAGAGACTATTGGTCTAAGGCTTGATTCTTGCTTGAGTGAAGGGAATCAAGGGTTAAGTTGATACCTTCATGTTAAGTATTTTACAGCTATTGTGGCACAGGTGCTAGTCAGACAGAAGACGGGGCCAACAGAGAAGGTCCTGGATACCCCAGGTCAGGTGTTAAGTCAACAGAGAAGGTCCTGGATACCCCAGGTCAGGTGTTAAGTCAACAGAGAAGGTCCTGGATACCCCAGGTCAGGTGTTAACCCTCTAGTGACAGGGCTGTGCAGGTGGGACAGGGTCCTGGGAAAGTGTTAGCTGGCTTTCCGTTACTATAACAAATACTTGAGTATTTGAGATAGTCAACTTATGAAGAAAAAAGGTTTGTTTGGGCTCACAGTTTTGAAGGTTCTGGTCCATTATTAGTTGGCCCTGTTGCTTTTAGGCCTGTGGCAAGGCAGTCACATCATGACTGGAACACATGGCAGAACAAAGCCACTCACCTCGTGGCAAGCCAGGGAGAAGAAAAGGAAGAGAAAGAGACCAGAGCCCCACAACTCCTTTAGAGGGCACACCCCCAAGGACTTCCTCCTACTAGGCCCCACCTCTTCCCCCTCCCAATAGCTCCAAGTGGGGACCAAGCCTTTAACACATGAGCCTTTGGGGGACATTCCAGGTTCAACCTACAGCAGAAAGGAACCTAGGAGGCCAGCTTCAGACCCTAGGGAGGAGTGGGGCTGCAGCCATATACCAACTAAGTTGAAGGATTTCATATTTTTTACATACCGTATGGTCAGACCTGTGCATCTTAGCTGAACATCATCTCTGAGTGGACATATTCATATACTTTGACCTTAAATATCATTTATACCAGTGTTTGCCAGACATACATGACCATCTGAATCATCTGACATGCTGGTTTAAAATGCACCTTTCTAGGCCTTGTAGCTAGAGATCCTAAAGATTGTTTTCATACCCACCCTATAACCCTTCTGACCTGATATGTTCAGGAGACAGTCCTCCAATCCAGGCTTCCCAAAGACCCAGCAATAAGAAACAAATTCCAGAGCCTGCCCACCCTCTCTGAGTCAGAATCTCCAAGACAGGGGCCCAGGAAGCTGAACACCCAGGGGGTGCTTATCCTCAACAAAGTTTGGGTGCACCCATTCTGTTAGGAGAAAGTGAGGGCTGACTAGAGAAGGGGTGACTTTGCTAAGACCCCACTGTGGGCTGGTGGGAGAGATGGGACCAGAACCAAGATCTCCCAACTCCCAAGAAACTAGTGTCGTGTCCGAGGAGCCCTCCAAGAGAGTGTGGACTGATTAACCATCTACTAATCCTCATAACAGGCAAGTACTTTATGAGGGAAGCATTTTGACTCTTACTCTACAGAGGAGCCCAGAGCAGGCAAAGTGACTTTTCCAGGGCCCACGAGCTCACACAGGGTGTATCAAAGAGCCCAAGCAGGGTCCTCCTGCCCCCAAACACAGGCTCCTGCTTTCTCTTCCTGGACTGATTGGAACACACCTGAGAGAAGCAAATGCATCTCCCCTCCCTTACTGACTTTAAGGGAAATAAAAAGCCTCAGTCAAACTGTACCCCTGTGCAAACTCCTGCACAGTTCTTCAGTTAGCAGATTGTTCCTCTTCCCCCAGCCTTCTAGAAGGATCTTAACATGTTCTATTTATAGTTGACCCACAGAGCACATTTTCTTTCCTTCTTTGGGTTCCCCAGGCCCCTATCGTGAAGCTATCATGACTCTGATACTCTGAGTGCGGGTAAAGTGGGGATTTAAAAACTCTCCGCTGGTTACCCCAAGGCCCCAATAACATCGCACCATCTCTCGCTGGCCATGCTAAGAGAAAACCACTTCCCTCTCTCCCCAGCTGCTCACATATTTTAAAGAAAATCGCTAAACGTCAGTTCTGCTGCATTAATTGCCTCTTGGGCTGATCTCTCTCCTCTGGTCTGTGGTGGGCACGTGGAACCAGAGTCATCCTGTGCAGAAAGTGAGGTCCCTTCCCAGGAGATGGACCCCTTGTAGTATGGGTTCCACCACATGGTGACTTTGAAGGCCACCCCCTGGGGCTGCCCACACATGTTCCCTTCCACCCTGAAAGTAAAATCCTTCCAGCATGCCCAGGCCCATTTCTGTGGTCAGTGGTCACACTCGAAAGCCATTCAGAAATAGTGCCCGAGGTGCCCTTAGCCATAGTCTCATATGTCTTTGCTAAGCCTGGTATCTTCCATAAATGATTCATGGGAGAATTCTAAGTGCATTTTATTTCCCAATAACCATCTCTCTCTCTGCCAGTCCATTATAGATGAACCAAGATACGGAAGAATGGTGAACCCTTATGAAAGATTATCCCCTGTGTGCCCAAAATTACCACCCTGACCTTAGTGATATTAATCCCTGGCCCAATTTTGTTGAATATGTCATACACATCCTCAGGTCACTGGAACTGAATACACTGGCTCAGTGTAATTTTCTATCTGTATTAAGCGACCTGTATATATGGTTTAATCATGAGTGAGAACAGGCAGACATAAATCACAACCTTTGTATACTGGAATTAAAAGGCCGATGAACTGTCCAAAGGTCATCTAACCCATTCCCCTGCATCTCCAAAGGCATCGCCTTAATCATTCCAGGCAGACTCAACTGCAACCTCTTGGTTTAAAAAAAAAAGTTCAACCCCAGGAAGATGCCAAATCTTTTTCTGCAAGCTCTATTGATATTAGCAGGTCCCCCACTGTCGCGATGGAGTTCCTCCTTTTTCTTTAGTGTGGATGGAGAACAGCCCACCAAGTGAATAAAGCTGATCTACCATCAGTAAATTATGAGACCGTGCCTGTGTTTACCCTTCCATTCTCCATCAAGGGATCTGTTTATTTAATTGATGGCCTCTGCCTTCTTTAAAGGTTACTCTGGTATTTAGCAGGTGTTGAGAGAGCTTGAGCCATGATAAATTATACGCACATTTGCTCCGCTCCCTACCATCACCACCATCGTACAGGTGTGAACCCTTACAGCTTAGACTCTGTCTATTCTGTGCTGCCTAAATTGCTTACCTCCCTGGAAAGTCACCAGTGAGCCGCTAATTGAGCAACTTAATCATCTCATCTTGCTTCTGATCTGTCCTGGACTCTTTAAAACATTCATATGAGAGGTGCTTGAAGGAACCAGGGTTGTGCAGCCTAGAGAAAAAGATACTTGGGGAACAGAATACTGGGTTCAAGGATCTGATTGGCTTGGAGTTCCCCTGGGTCCATTTGTTTAGTTGCTGCTCTAACAAAGTGGTTTAAAATGACACACATTTGTTACTCTTCAGTTCTGAGGGTCAGAGCTCCTGAAATCAAGGCATTAGCAGGGCTGCGTTCCTTTCTCTGGGTTCTTGCCTGTTCTAGCATCTAGGTTGCCCACATCCCTTGGCTTGTGGCCCCTTCTATGTCCAAAGACAGTAATGGCGGGTCGAGTTATTCTCCCATAGCATCACTCAGACACTGACTGCCTTCCTTCCCTCTTTTATCTCTTAAGGACCTTTGTGATTATGTTGGACCTACCTGGACAATGCAGATTAATCTCCCTGTTTTAAAGCTCTCTTATCAGCATCCTTAATTCCATTTGCAACTTTAATTTTCCCTTTCCATGTAATATAACATATTCTACAATATTCCAAAATGTCCTCACATCAAGGCATCGGCAGGACAGCATTTCTTTCTCCAGCCTCTTGCTTCCTCTAGCATCTAGGCTGCCCACATTCCTCGGATATTTTTGAGAGGACACGATTACAACCCCCTAACTGGTAGAGTTACAGCCAGTACATAGAAGTCACTGAAAGTCCCGTGGTGGCGCACGCTTGTAATCCCAGTACTTTGGGAGGCGGAGACTGGAGGATCGGGGTTCGCAGCCAACCTCAGTGCGCGCATGCGCGCACGATCTCTCTCTCCTCTCTCCTCTCTCTCTCTCTCTCTCTCTCTACCTAGTCAGGCCCTCCGCAACTTCGTGAGACCCGGTTTCAAAATAAAGCATAAAATAATAGGGCCGGGGGTATAGCGCGGAGGTAGAACGCCCCTGGGCTCAATCCCCAGTACCGCAAAAAAAAAAAAAAAAGAAGAAGTCACTGAAAGTCCAATTTCGGTCCCATCCAGAAGTCGAGGACATAAGTTTTCAGTAGTTAGAGCTGCTGAGAGGCAGAATTGACAGCTACTAAAGCTACTGAATCCCTAGTTCTAAGAGGGTTTCGAGCACAGACCCAAGAGCCACTTCACCATAAATAAGTGGCCACGACGTGCCGCACACTGGTAAGCACTTGTGATTTCTTACATCGCTTACTCTTCCCAAGAGTCCTACTAAACAGAAGTTATTATTTTAGAGAAAATAAATGTGACGTTCACAGAGGCTAGGGTGAGCATCCCAGCTCTGCCTGATATTAGCTGCATGACCTCGAGCAAGTGACTTAGCCTCACTAGTCCTCAGGTTCCCCATCTGTGAAATGGGTAGAATAATGGAACCCACCTCAAGGGATAGTTCTAAGATTAAATGTGGTAATAATAGCATCTAATTCATTGGTTTATTGAATAGTACATGAATATGCTTATCACGGGGTCCAGCTCTTGGTGAAGGCTCCATACCTCTCACTGTAATGTGGCTTAACAGGAGGTGGTGGACTCTTCGGCTGTCTGCCCAGCACCTGGACACCTCCAGACTCCAAAGATCTGGACCTCAGGCAGCCACGTTCCTTCTACATGTCTCTGACCTCTCGACCATGACTGATGGGATCAGAAGTGGCCACCTGGCTCTAGCCGAGTTAATAGATGTTCTCTCCCCACAATTGGGAATCGGGCCCCTGACAGACACTGAAGCTCTGTGAGTTTTTTTGCTTGTATTCGGGTGACGTGGGGCATTTACTTTCTCCATGTGCACTGAGGAGCAGGGGAAACCAGTCTTCAGAGATAGGATTAATCAGTGGCCCAGAAAGGAGCTGGGAAGGGAGACAGAGGGACCAGGCAGCTCCACATGTCCTTCCCCCCCTCCCGAAACCACTGATTCCCACTCAGTGGTGTCCTTGAGACACCCTCCACCCTCCTCATATGCCCCTGTTTCAATTTAGTGGCCTTGAGTGGGTATCTGCTATTTACAACCCAAAAGCCCTCATGCACAAGCATTCACAAACATTTGCAGACTCTGGGAGCTGCCCCTTTTACCCATGAGGATAAACCCATGGTCCCATGGTTCAGAGAGGTCATGAGGCTCACTCAAGTACTGACCCATGGCAGATCCAGGACCAGCATCTAGAACCAGAACCTTCTGGCAGCTAGGCATGATGGCCTATGCCTGTAATCCCAGTAGTTAGGAGGCTGAGACAGGAGGAGCGCAGGTTTGAGGCCAGCCTCAGCAATTTAGCAAGACCCTGTTTCAAAATAAATAATAAAAAAAAAAGGCTGGGCATGTAGTAGCTCAGAAGTAGGATGCCCCTGAGTTCAAACCCCAGTGCCAAAAAATAAAAACAACAACAACAACAATAATAATAATAATAATAATAATAGAACCTTCTGGCTGCCCAGCTTAAACTTTGCCCTCCACTCCTAGCTGTCTCCAAATCTGTTTCCTCAGCTCCAAACCCAAGAGTTTGAAGGGGGAGTGGAGTTGGGGACTAGGAAGGGTCCCAAGGTCTTGGAAGGAGTGCAAAGGAATTTTCACAGTAGGAGACCAAAACACCCATTCAAGAGGCTAATTTCAGTGCGGGATCTGGATTTCTTCCAACAGCACCTGGATCTGCCTGGATGATGATGCTGGGAAAGAGATGAGCCAGGCTTCATTTGCATATATGCAAATGCGGCCTTCCACAGCTGTCCAAAAGCCACCTCTGCTTAGAGCACCCAGCTCAGCAGTCTGGGCCTGCTTTTATCTGTCTACTCAGCCCTGCAAGAAAGGGAGGCCAGCTTGCCACGGCCTCCCACCAAGCTGACAAGGACAGAGTTATCCCAACCCGCAGGGCTGGAGAAGTAGAGTTTAAACCTCTAGAACAAGAAACAGGCCTCCCTTCCTTCTGACTCTGAGGCAGTTTCTCTGTTGGGTGGGGGCAGAAGGCCAGACCCACGACCCGGGACTATCTAGGGGCCATGGGAGGACTTCTCCATCTGTGCTGGCAGGAGAGCTGTCACTCTTTCTGGGGACTCTCCCCACCTCCCTTTTCCGACCTCGAAAACCACCCAGGCCCATCCCTATGGCTTTGGATTCCTGCACCAGGGGTGAAGGAAGAGACCAGATGACTGCTCTGGGAGTTGGTTGGAAGGCCTGAACTGAGCCATCTCAGACACAGGAGTCCCAAGTCTCAGCCTCAATTTCCCTCCTATGAAATTCCCGGGAGAGGAGTAGGGGGATTCAAATTCATGTTTTAGTCAAAGGACTCTTTTCCCAACCAGATCTTAGATGGAGCACCAATCGGTGGAAGTGGTACTACTCTGGTTGAAGCAGCACTGGGGATGTGGGTCAGCCGGCCCTCATCCCTCCACCCTGTGTCTTCTAAAGGACAGAGCGTGTTTTATTTTTGTTCTGTTTTGTTTTGTTTTGCAGTACTGGGGATTGAACCCAGGGCATTCTACTTCTGAGCTACATCCCCAGCCCTATCTTTTATTCTTCATTTTGAAACAGTCTCATTAGGTTGTAGAGGGCCTCACTAAGTAGCTGAGGCTGGCTGTGAACCTGCGATCCTCCTGTCTCAGCCTCCCAAGTACTGGGATTACAAGTGTGCACCACCACACCCAGCTAGAGCATGTTTTAAATATCGCTGGGTCCTTGGTCCCTAAGGGCCCTTCCTGCTGGCAGAATCTGTGATCTCAAAGCCTCCCGACAAGAGTGGGGAGGAACAGAAGGCTTAGGAGGGGTGCTAAGGTTTTGAATGGCAAGCCCCGAGGCCGGCCTCCAACTCTGTGGGTGAACACACACTCAACCCTCAAGTTCATGCTCCCGGAACTG